>PVJC01000125.1:102502-164615 GCA_004026665.1 Murina feae | reverse complement strand
GCATGGCCTAACTTGGGGCCCTGGAAGTACTAATGAGACTCTCATTAAATCAGTTCATGAACTTGGGAGGAGAGCTCAAATTTCATGTCCTCCCCATTTACCAGGCTTCCCACATCCAATTGGTCACTAAATCCTGTCAAATCGCCCCAGCCCACCCTCAGTGTGTGCCAGTGCATCCCTGCCTTGACTTTCACCTTGAACCTCATCATTGCCAGCTGTGCTCACTACCACATCCCTCAGTCTGACCTCTCCCTGGCCTATCTGCCCAGCCTCCCAATCTGTTGTGAGGGCCATCCTAAATAGAGTACGTAGATAGGTGAGCTTAAGGCTGACTACATGGAAAATCCCAAATACAAAGCAATTCATAATCTTCCTTGATATGCCTGATGCATTTATTAAGCCTGGTGACATCTTCAGCAGTTCCTCCTCTCTATTATTGAGAAGCAAAAGAAGAAAATAAGACAAAAACAAAACACCAGTCCCTTGGCTCATTTGTTCACTGTGTATTTACACTAACTCATTCCATTCATTATGTGACTGCTTCACCTATGTGCTCATTGATGCATAAACTCCTCCATCCATTTCACCTTTGAACATTCACTGAGGACTGGACATGTTGCAAACGTGGCGGTGGGTTCTGGCCTTCTAGCTGTTCACGAACTGGTGGGTAAGACAGGGATGTGCCACACAAAGTAAAGTACTCTGAGAACGTTGTTGTGAGCAATGTGCAGAGAGGACGTGTAAAGGAGAGAGTGAGCTCATTAATGGTGGGCAGAGTTTTATCAAGATGGTTGTTTGGAGCTTGGTCTATAGATTTTCCAGATGGAAATGGTGGAGAAGAGGATCACCTAGGCAGCAGGAAGGATGCCACAAAGGCTCAGAGTCATGGACATTCTCAGCACAGTCAAGAAATGATGGGCATCTTCATGTAGCTCAATTGAGAATAAAAGAGGGAAAGATGAGAGATGAAATTCAAAGTCAGGACTGGGCCCAGTGTTCCCATGAAGCCAGGTGACAATACAGGGTGTCTCCAGAACATGGATACACACTTTAATAGTTGATAGCTCAATTGATGTTTTCGTCTTTTCAGCCAGGCTAAGCTTTGGACAAAGGAAGTTCATCCTAAAATGCTGCTGGAAGTTTGAAGATACAGTTAAAGTACAAACACTGCCTTTATAATTATTCAAAATGTGTGCAATGTATACACACTTTAACAGCTGTAACTTGCTTAATTTTCACTCTTTTTTTAGGTTTAACTGATTTGAAATAATTAGTGAAGCCAGACTAAACTTTGAACAAAGAAAATTTGCCCACTAGACCTTTTTAAGTGGATACGTAAAGGGTAAAGTTGATGGTACAAAACTGATAACAGTTGACGCATTGAGGGCACACAAATAGAGAACGGAATGATTCTTGATGTTTGTGATTCCATTGCTTCACATTATCGGCAGCATCTGGACCAGAACGGTCATCAATTTGAAAACAGGCTTTGACAAAAAAAGTATTCATTTCTGTAGATTCTTTTAGATTTTGAAAATGAACTGTATATTAATAATCTCTGACTTTATAATCATTCAAAGTGTGTATACATTTTTGGGACATCCTATACTTGGACTTTATCATTTTAAAAAATGTTCCATTATTCCAACTTTACATACAATTTACCAGGTCCAGACCTTAGCCATATGATTCAATCATCCGTGATCTATTTCTGACTTACCTTTCTAGTCACATTTCCTATGGCTTTTCTATGTCAACACTCAATGTACATACAGGGGGCTTGGGACCTGGAAGGGTGTATCTTTAACCTCTGCATGTTAGACAAACTTTATGCAGATGCCGGTTTGTCCTCAGAATTTCTATGGCTAAGGTTGCTAGCCCCTATCATGGCAGTCAAAGACGTGAAAATGTCAATTATATCAGCAATAATTTGAAAGGTTCCAGAGAAAGTGAACGTATACGCAGTTAAGTAGCTTTTCATCTCCAAAGAAGAGAAGACCTCCTGCATCCAGACAGATGGACCTGGCAGCCAGAGCATGATAAAGATATCCTCCCATGAGAATGGAGCACCTATGGGCAAGGAAATAGCAGGGGAACCTGTGGAGTGAGGAGCTGCCAGTGGCCAAGAGAAGACTGAGGAGGAGATTCTAATAGCACGTTGGGTGATGCACGCAGCTCATGGCCTTGCTGTTTGATGGAGCTTGGCTGGGTTCACCAAACCTGACAAGTTCCTTGGACATTCAGGAGGCCACGTGAAAGCAAAGTGCAAGTTCATGCTTTCCTAAGTGGTTCTGAGATGGCTCAATCATGTCCAGAAAGTAAACATATTGTAATCTTATTGGCCTCAAGATCTCATACCTCAAACCATCTTTGTCTTTTTAGTTTGCATGCTACACTTAGGAAACACATCCCATCTCCTTCAAACTCTGCCTTCTGAAGTTCTCCTCGCTTATCACAGCCCACCTATGTTGCCACCGCTGCCAAGATGTGCCTCCTGGTCGCCCCAGAGTCTATTCAGCTGATCTCTTCTTTCTCTGACCTTTTTTCTGGAGGTGCTCCTGGAGTACTGGACAGTCCTGTATGGTTGGAAATGACTGGACGTCACTATTACCCTCCAATTCAGGAAAAAAGTGGTGCTTTGGGTCAGCTAGAGATTAGTTAAAACAGAGCTAACTCTCCAGTTGGCTATAGTTTCTACAAAAGTCAATAAGAGTTCAAGACAGCCCTTATAACAACCAAGACAGGCCTAGATATAATGGTTACACTGGTAGTTGAGGGAAACAGAGACCATCTAAGTGCTGGCCAATCTCAGAGAGTAGACAAGGCCATGTTGGCTGCTCCTCTGATTAAATAATCCTGTGGGCCCTCTGTTCCAGTACCATATCCTTGGCAGCTGTTAACTCAGAGATGCAGAGTGGTCTAAAAGATCTCCTTGGAATTGTATGGCAATTTATGCTATTCCAGTCAATAGCATCTCCCTCCAGAATGCCCCTAAATACACAGACCGCAAGTCCCATTTGTTTACCTAACAGGCAAACAAGAGCTCATAGTTGGATGAGGTCAGAGATCATGTCTAAATTCTCTTCTCTGCTGTATTAATGTAGAGTTAGTCAAAAACCAGGAGTCCTTAATCTCAAGTGTCATGGTTTCCCTCAAATCTATCTTACTAAGGCACCCATACTGTTAAAATGAAAAATTCTCTCTCCCACTCACTCTGAGCTAAAGTTGATGGAATGAGTGTGATAACCAGATCTGCTTGACCAAGATGCAGTAGTTGACAAAGCCCAATTTTAAGGGGTTGCTGTAGGGAGAATGAAGAGTTTCATGTCACACTATCACTCACTTCTTCATGCACCCCCCTCACCATCCAACCATCCACATATTTCCCAACCTACTCACTTCTTCATCCCCCATATATTCATCGATGTATAATTGGTTGATTCATTCGTCCCATCACATTTTTACTTATCCATTATTCACTCACTCATTCAACCAATATTTTCTGAATGTCTTACCTGGTTGAGGCATTGTCTTGGGCCCAATGTTGCAAGGGGCTCACCATCAAGGGATTGAGGGGACAGCATGAGGAAGGGCAGGTGGTGGACTCCAACACATAAGCAAATCCTATAAACCACTATGTAAAGGTCCTGATAGAAAGTGGCCCAAAGTGTCTGGGGAATCCACCATCCTTTTCTTCATTTAATGCAGTACTTCTGGAGAGCTTCTAAAAAACACACAATACTTATAAATTCAAGATCCTCAGGGAATGAAAATAAATGTTAGAGGAGGAAACTAAATCTTAGCCAATGAAGAGATCTGTAGGAAATGTCTCCCTTCCCACTCTCTATTGAATAGAGGGGAGAGAGATCCAGCAGCCAGCATGTATTTCCCCAGCTCCTGTCCAAAGGATTGGGCTGCTCAGAGAAAGCAGAGCAGAGGGAGGATCTATACTCAAGGATGGTCCAGGTTCGTGGTCCCTAACACTGGACCTGGCACATAGAGGCCTCACTGCCAAGCAGTTGCTGTTGAGACTTACCGTCATGCTTCTTACCCCCAGGAGATGGCTTCTGCTCACCTAGGTTTACTTTCTGAACTCTTGAGATCTGAGATCTGCCTTTATAAATAGGACTGACTCGGATATTTAGAATTAATACCTTGCCTTTACCAGGACCTTAAAATCTAGCTCTCATGTGAGGCAGCTCCATGGGTTTCCATTAAAAAAAAAAAAGGAATTTGGACATGAGTTTGAATTCTGATTCTGCACTCATCACAATGTGATCTCAGAGAAGTTACCTAACCTCTCTGAGCCTCAGTTGGATTACCCCTCAAATAAAGGCAATTATTATTAATAATAAATTACCTAGTTTTATTGATCCTTCACTATGTACTCAACTTTTTATTAAGCATGTTGCATAGCTCTGTACATATAATTCTCCAAACAACTCTCTGAGCTAAGTAGCCTGGTGGATTAGATTATTGTTCAGATATGTGTATTGTGCCCCCAACTCCATGTCCAAGGGCAGAGTCTCCTTCCCCACTAAACAACTCTGCTTGGTCACATGACTCAATTTGACTGATGGGCCCAACCATTGTGATGTGGCCTTGCTCCCTGGGATCTCTGTTATGGCCGAGACAAGAACATGCCTAAACAAGACCACTTGCCCTAGGAAGATGAGAGGCACATGGAGCAGAGCCACTAGGCCCAACCAAGGCCTGCAGTGAGAATGAGACACAGAGATGCTACAGCTGAAATCAGAACTGTTCAGTGAGCCCAGCCTGGGTCAGCTGTACCCCATCCGAATGTAGGTGCATAAGCAACCATCAGTGGCTGCAGTTTAACTATTGAATTGTGGGGTGGTTGGTGATGCACCAAAACCAATGCATATAATAGCATTATTATAATCTCTAAATCATAGACAAGCACACTGGAGAACAATAAGATTAAGGAAAATGACCACGGAAGGAAGTGGCTGAGCCGAGCCTTGATCTTTTAATCGCTCTGCAATATAGCCTCTCACCAAGCTTTGCCTCCTGTATAATATGATTTAATCTGAGGTTGTTATGAGAATGGGAATTGCCAGTGCAAAACACCTTGCCCTGTGCCTATTAATTTATTGAGCATGCTGCTACATGCCAGGCCCTGTGCAAAGAGCTTTGCATGAATTAGCATAATAACAATATCAGCCACTCTAGTTACTCATGAAATTGAATGGTCCTTCCCAGTAGATCTGTGTGGCTGTCCCCAGTGGACTGTGGGGTCCTATAGCACAAGGACATGTCCTGTACATCTTGGCACAGAGTCACCCAGCACAGAGCAAACTCCAGAGTCGTTTGAAGGAAGAATGTTTTAAGAATTAACTGGAAATGCGCTTGTCTCTTTATAAACAAAGAGTTTCCATGGAGAACTGTGATGACAACAAGCCTCAGTAGCTTCTCTCTAATCTAAATTTATTGTCCCTTGTTTATTGCATTGACTTCCATATATATATATATATATATATATATATATATATATATATCACCATTTTTTTGCTTGCCTTGTTCATACTCACAGATGAAACCACACATACAGACTATTTTGTCAAAACAGTAGCTCCACAATAACATACTGCACCTTGGCAAACTCCCACCCGAGCTAAAATTACACCAAGCAAAGTTTGTTGTCAGTTGCATTTTTAAAAAAGACATAATATCCCATCTCATCAACTTCAAGTTAGACATCACTCTAAAACTTGGGCACATGAGCACACACACATGCACACACACACAGTCTGCCTTTTGCGCCTTGTGTGGTTATGTCACATCAGTTGCCAACACAGCAGGGACACATGTCTGCATGTCTTTGCTTCTCCTAACTAACTGAGTCAGGAACATTTGCATCTTCTGCCCGCTAGAGCTGTGTTTCCCCCAAGGTCCAGAGAGTCTCGCTGCCTTTGTCCTTCGGCTTGGTTGGCTGACTGTGAGCGGTTAGCCATGCCCCTTACCTGCCTGCCGTGTACCAATCAGGTGCCCGAGCAATGCATGCCATTGGCATGCTGCAGCTTTGTCTGTGGCACAAAGACCAGAGGCTGTGCTGGTGAGGGGAACTCTGAAACAGGGACCCTCATCAGAAACTGCCCAGGAGGCAGAGGTCAAAATCCGCTGTCCCGGGTGCTGAATTCAGCCCATGGATGTGATGTGCTTGGCCTTATTTTTCTTTTCCATCTGATCCAATATTTAAAGTTGGAATTTTTCATCTAGAATTGAAGATGCACCTGGATGTGACAACAATGGGCCTCATTTAGCTCTTGGCCACAAAAGCTGGAGATGTGGTGGGCTGGGGTCTTCCAAGGATACTCAATCCACACTCAGCACACCCTGATTGCCCTGTGGTCTCCCGTCAGTGTGGCTCCATGTTTCTAAGCTTCACCATCTCCCCTGGGTTGCTCAGAGATAACAAAGTAGCTCTGGGGTGGCTGCTTTGTTTCAGGGTCAACCTCATGCCCCCTATGTCCCTTCAACCCATACCACTCTGGTGCTTGGCATGGGTTATATATGCATTGAATTAAATTAATATAAACCTAATATTATTGTTATTATTTCCAAAATTTACTTCTCTAAATTAAATTTCTGCTTTCTGTTAATATCACACCTCTTTTTTCACTGAAGCTTTAAAATTTATATTAAATATATTTAGAATTTATTAAGTTTTCTTTTCTGAAGCAGGGAGTCTCCCAGGGGTGAGGACAACGGAGCCCCTAAGCGCTAGGACGCTTGCATGCACAACTCCGGAGACCAGACTCTGTGACGCAGGTCTAATTTTATTGCGGAAGTACAGCAGTATTTATAGCAGAGGTGGCCAATCATGGAACATATTCTTAGGGAGCCAATGAGCGTAAAGGTTGGGGTACTGTGTACGTGGATCTGGGAGGGGCTCAGGTGGGCGTTGCCATCTTCCTGGTTTGCCAGAAAGATCTGAACTGCTGGAGTGAGCTCACAGCATTGCATCAGCCACTGCACCGAGATAAACCGCCTGTGCTCTACCTACACTTTTCCATGTTTGTTCCACAAACATTCACTGAATAATGTTGTGTCAGACCAAGCCCCGGATGCTGCAAGAGTCTCCACTGGAACAGCAGGAGAGTCAAAGAGAAAATACAAACAAGACAATGAATGACTACATTGTGCCATTATACCTGCAAATACTTAATTTCTGTGCAGACAGGTAGTCTCCTGTGTTATGGGATTAAGGAAAACTTCATTGAGAAAGTGACCATTAAGCTATTCCTTAAAGGATGAACAAGAGGGTTCTGTCCATGATTAACCCCTGCAGGAACCATGTAGTCTACACAAGCCATTGCCAGGACCCTTCACACAGGATCTTCAGTTCTTTTTCATAGTATTGTTCATGTTTTAGCTGCTGGATCTCAGAGGCCTGAAATGATTTCTACTAGCCTCCATGACCCATCTCATGGCTCTGTCCACAATGAGTTAAGAATTTCAGCCACCCTCTTAGAGTTTGATTGCATACCTAGATATTAGAGTGAGCCAGAGCACACTTCTTGGATCTTACCCTCTCCTCCAACCCTTTGGAAATAATCTGCTCTCATTCATGTGGTAGAGTAAAAAAAATTCTCCCTAACTCTCTATCCAACACCTACTGCCATCCTGGCCTGTCACAGTGCCATTTACTGGTTATGTGATGCTGGACAAGTTAGTGACCTGTCTTGAACATCAAGGTCCTCATTTTAAAATGGGGATAATGATAATGCCTACTTATTAGGGTTGTTGTGAGCACTAGATGAACTTAAGCATAAAAAGATCAAGGACACTGTTTGGCACATGCTGTGTTGTGTACTTGTTGGTTATCAATCAAATAATCAGCTCCATCATTATCATCATATCATCATCATCAAAAGCAACAAAGACATCAAGACTATTGTCATTTGGGTACTTACTGTAATTTAGGGTTATGCCAAGCAAGAAAGATACTTTTTATAACATTCACAACCATTCTCTTCTCTCTAGGATTATTTCACTTTATTCACAATGACACTGAAGCTCAAGAGGGTTAAGAGATGGTCTGAAGGAACAAGTGACATGTAAAAAGCACGTGTCACCTTGACCACACCAATGTTTATTTCCTATGCCCAATGTCATTGGTTTCTCCTGATGCTCCAAGGACACTACGGGGACAGAAATGCCCTCATCACATCACTCACCTCCCGCTTAACCAAGGTTGTTTGCCCAACTCCCACCCCAACTGTAACATTGAATAAGTCCCAGCCATCTGCTAGTGTGGAATGTCTTCTGAGAGCCTTCAGCCAGGTTTCTGGCTCTTACATGGAGGAGGAAAGAGTAGGGGCCAGAGCTGAACTTTCAAAGGACACTTATCTTCACCCCCAACCACTGGGGACCTGTTGCCAGGACTCATGGTAACTGTATGGATGGACCAAGACACACACCCAGGCTCTCAGGACGCCTCATAGGAGTGCTGTCCACCAAGCTGGGACACCTTGCCTCAGGCTCTCTCCTCAATAGTACTCAACAAGCCCTACTGGTGTGCTCAGTGGTTAAGTGTCAACGTATGAACCAGGAGGTCACAGTTCAATTTCCACTCAAGGCACATACTTGGATTGTAAGCTCGATCCTCAGCGAGGGGCATGCAAGAGACAATCAATCAATGATTCTCTCTCATCATTGATGTTTCTATCTCTCTCTCCCACTCCTTTCCTCTCTGAAATCAATAAAAAATATATTTAAAAATATAGTACTCTACCAAGTATCCGCATGACTGCCCAGCATAAGGATGGTGCTGCCACAGATCCCTCATCCCATTCAATGCCCTGTGGCCTGGGCAGAGCAGAAATGCTATCACTCCTACAGGAGAGGGAGTGAGACCCAGAGAGGTAGTGACCTGCCCTCCAGCACCCAGGGACTCAGCCAGGGGCCGAAGCGCCAGCATTGCCTCCTGGAGTCCTGCCCACAGCTGCTCCACCAGAAAGGAAGTAATGTCAGGGTTCAGTCCCCCAGACCTTCTCCTCTTTGTGCAGAGGCCTGTCATCTGGAGAACTATCACCTCCACATCCTGGAGAAAGCATTTCCTTAAGGACACGCAGGCTGTGTGGCCATTGCATGCCACCCCACCTGAATCCAGGAGCTGGAACAGAGGGAACGGCAGGATAGTTGTCGTCAACTCAGTCACATCCCCCTCGCATCCATGTGTTGAAGTCTTCATCCCCAGTGTCTCAAAATGTGACTGTATTGGAGATGGGATCTTTAAGGAGGTGTTTAACTTTCAATGAGTTCATGAGGATGGGTTCCTATCCTGTTGGACTGGTGTCCTCATAAGAAGAAAAAGTGACACTAAGGGTGAGCACACTCAGAAAAAGCCATGTAGGGACGCGGAGAGAAGGCGGCCACCTGCAACCCCAGGGGACGGGCCTCAGGAAAGACCCATCGCGACACCCTGATGACAAACTTCCAGCCTCCGCACACAGGACAATAAATGCCCATGGCACAAGCGGCCCAGCCTGCAGTACTTTGTTCTGGGTGGGCCGAGGGGTCCAACTCCATAGCAAACAGCAGTGAGGCTGGGCAGGCACCCACATACTTGAGCACAAGTGTGAACGCTTAGGGAGTCACACACACAGCCCACATGGCGTCCCCTTCGAGGTCACAGGGACTGGGCGTTCCCTGTCACATGCATCCTAAACTCACAGCATTGAACCCACGCCCAGCCCAGCCACACCTGGGGCCTGGAGCGCATCCAGGCCGGGCCTCCTGGCTGTGCCTGTGTGTCTGTCAGCTCAGCCTAGTCCCCCAAAAAAAGGACACATCGGAGCCATCTTTCAGGAGCCCTCTTCCCCTGACAGAAATCAGCAGGGTTAGAATAAACTGCATAAGTTATCAGCTCCTCAGGAAAGAACATGAAAAAGGCCCTTCTATCACTTAATGAAAAATAGCTTCCTTTTCGGACAGAACTTCATAGGCCCGCAATCAAGCCCGGCTCCCCTCTCTCTTCCCTGACGTGCGGCGCAGGCAAAGCAAGCCGGCATCTATTAATAATATTTTCTCCTGCTCCTTTCATTTTTCTGCATGTCCCTACCACTGTCAGGCCCCGTGATGGAGCGGAGCCTTTATCTCGTCCGAGTCTGGCCTGTCAGGGTGATAAACAATTCTAACAAGAATCAGAATAAAGATCTTCCCAGTAGACTCTGCAGACAGATAGGGGCTTTTCTCATTTTCTCGACGGAAAAAAAAAAAAAAATTTAATCTAGCGGCTCCAGCTTTTTTCAAGCGTCACATTCAAAGAGATGCAAATTCGTCAGAGCCCAGACCCCAGCTGACTCAGAGCACCGCGTGAATGTCAAAGGGGGGAGGCAGTGTCTTTGACACACGCTGCCTTATTTGGGGGGATGGGGGGGGATCGGTACAGCTCTCAGCCAAATGTTAAAAAAAAAAAATAGTAAGGTTTTGCTTTGTAGTGCTCGTTTCAACAGTTTTCATAAGTTTTCTTCTGAAATAAAAAAAAAATAAAAAAAACTGCCATCGGGAAGGAAAAGAGATGAGGAAAGAGACAAACGAAGATTTGGGGTGAAGGAGGAAAGAGCCCCACAACTGCTGCATTGAGACGTCAGGTTGGACGGAATGGGCAGTACAAAGTGGCCTGCTGAGGGCTGGGGGCCGAAGGCTGGGTGCCATGGGCGAACGCTCAGCCTTTGTTAGACCGCGTTCTTTTCCCTCTTCCTGGACACACTCACACCTCTTTCTGCAGATATTTTTCCCAATTTCCCATTAGCACGGAGGCTTCTGCACATTCTTACCTTCTGTTCTATTGGCTGCCTGGACACAGAGGCAGCAGCACATTTGGAAGAAAGGGTCAGGTATTGAGGGAGGAGACCTCACTGAGGTAGGACGCTGATGGGCTGCAGAGAGGCTGGGAGGTGGCCAGCAGGGGCCTCCGGGGATGCTGGGGGTGTCTGGTAAGCACATACTCAGCTCCCGAGTCCTTTTGTAGAATCTGAAGCCCTGCAGGGCTAGGCTGGGTGGGACGGGGTGGGTCTGGATTAGGTTGGCTAAGGTGGGATGGATGGGAAACGGCTGGGTGGTCTGGGGTGGGGGTGGGGGGGCTGGGCTGGGCCTGGTGTGGTCCATGGAGTCCTTTGGCCAGTTTTGTGGATGTGGGATGCATAACCTCCTCAGTCCTCCCTCCCTCAGCCCGCATCCCAGCCTCTGCCCTGATTCCAGGCTGAGGGGAGCATTCATATTTTCTGAGTCAAGAGCACTGGCTGCCTACATTCCCACAGTCTCTTCTTCCTCTCCATCACCACTCTTGCTAGTTCTCCATCACCCAGCTGGCTTCTGCTTCCCCATCACATCCCTCAGTCCCTCACTCAGCCACTGCTTAGTTGTCATGCCCCCAGGGCACACTAACACAGGCTACTGTGCGCAGCCGACCTTCAAAGGCCAAGGTTGACAAGGGGTTAGTGGTGACATAAGGAGTAGGTAGTCCCTCCAACTGAGGAGGCAATGATGTGAAGTCAAATCTCAGCCATCGCTCAAGTGGCCAGAGGGCCTGTCCTTCTCCAGACTCTACCTGTTGCCTTGTTTTCTAGAAGATTCTCTGAGAACCTGGCAGCCACAACACTCAGTCTTCTTAATAGACAGGGCAAGTCTCAAACTGCCTCATCTTTTCTTATGGAGAGAAATTTAATTTTTCTTCTCAGCCTTTCAAACTCTCTTGTCTGGCCTGCCCTGTATCATCTTTCTGATATTAGTCAATTCAGTTACAGGTTAGTCATATTTGTATTAGAAGGCCCTGTGTATCCTTTCCTTGTCTTGTCCTTGCCATTCACAAGTTTAGCAGGAAGTGGGTGTATGGATATGTGTGTGCAGTGGCAGGTTGGGTATTCCTCTTGGGACCCCTGGGCACTGCTTCAGACTCTTGTCGTCTCACTAACCCTTGGGCACCAGGCAATTAGGAGAGAGGAGTCTTGTACCACCTTAGATGCTCCCATTCCAGAGAGAAGGTTCTCCCAGGCTGCATGGAGATCTGGAAGGGTTGTCGGGCAGAAAGCCACGGCTTTGGGAAGCAGCCAGCAGATACAGAGGGTTTAGGTGGCATTCTATAGACCCAGTTAGTCCAAGAGGCAGAACTCATAGATATTTCTCTGCTCTTAAGGACGGTGGAAAAGTTAAAACTTTACTCCCTTAGCATTTGGGGGATTTCTTGACATGTGAATTTTGATAGGTCAGACTAGCACTCTACTAAGAATGGAGTCATGGCAGAGTATTTCTCAATCAGGCGAGAAGAAAAGTCTGGAGAGGAATCTTGGGCCAAACATCGAATTCAACATTTATGAGGCAGCCTAGCCCAGACCCCAGCACAGAAGCTGGATTCATAAGCCCAGATGCATGGCTTCTGGCTTTCATGAGCCAAACATCCTTGAGGAAAACACATCAAGTCTTTGATGTTGAATTTCCTTTGTTGAAAACTAGCAAACAGACAAGAACAGCAACACAACACTAGCAAGTCCTGCCCCCTTGGCGCACAGGATTATTGGGTGGAATGAGAGGTGGGAAGCCTTTCCAGATTTGTGAAGAGGAATGCCGATATCATTTGCTTCTTTTATCACCTTTCTTTCCTGTTTTTATCTTCCTACTGTTTCACCCTGAACGTCCAACAAAATGCCACCACCACCATGAAACCTCTTCTTATCGTAGGCGGAAACTTTAATCTTCTTATCTGTGCATTCAAAGAATATCTGTTTTTCTATATGTTCACTGAAGGCTACCACATTCTTATTGTCTCCCTTGAGTTGAGTCTAAAGTTGCCTTTCTCTACGGGATGGATGCTCCGCCAAGACCCATGGAATCTGTCATAGAGGAGGGTCTCTGAAAGGGCCCATGGCTAAAATTAACTCAAATGTGCAACAAGCAAATGATAAATGCTATCACATCCAATCCAGAAACCATATAAAGCAAATCCTTAAAAGTCTCTTCACATGACCCTGTGGTCTAAAGAGGGACAGCATTGACATTTAACTGACTGTATGCTTAGACAAAGATATACTGTGAGTACTGTGTTTATTTTGAATTTTCTCATTGGTATTAAAAACACCAGAATAGATTATTATTCATAGTTTTATTTATTTAAAAAAATCAATAACATCCTTAAAAAATATTTGAGTTGGAGCATGAATCTCTTGCCTGTATTTTTTGTGGCAAAATGATCATTCATTCATTAAATCAACAAATAGTTATTGCAGACCTGCTCATGCCAGATATTTGATTAATCACTGAGAATAAAATGGGTGAAGAAGATAATATATGGGCTTATAGTCTGATAGAAAAAATAAATAAAAAAAATAAATAATCACAAATTGCAAAAAAAAATTTCTAAAAATATTAAGCACTCCAACAGAGGGAAAAAAAATAGAATCTAATCAAAGAAATCCCTTCAAGAAGATAATTAACCTCAGCTTTAAGGATTGAGAAGGAACTAGACAACACAGAGAACAAGGAAGAACATTGCAGGCAGAGGGAATAGCATAGGCAAAGACCTCAAGTTGTGAAAGAGTTTCAATACATTCAGGAACCAGCACTCAGACTCATGTGGCTGCAGGGAGTAGGCAAGGGAGGAAAGACATGAGATTAGCTTGAGTTCAGGGGTCACAGTGCTCTGAAGACTTCTGAGCAGGCAATGGCATGAGTTTTGATGTTATCCCAAATACAACGGAAAGGCATCAGTGGTTATCATCCAGGAGTGATGTGGTCTGATGATGTTCACAATCACTTGCTGTGGTTTGGAGAATGGACTAACGGGTCTGAAAGAGGAAGTCAGGAGTCCAGTCTGGTCATCCCCAAGAGCTGATGGTGATCTTCCTCGAGCAGATGTGATTGAGACAGATGTGGAGAGAAGTGGATGAAATTGAGAGGATTTGGGAAATAACTTGTTGATGGATTGGATTTGAGAAGTGAGAGAAATGAAAGAGTCATAACAACTTCTAGGTGTTTAGCTAGGATGATTGGGGGGTGCATTTTCTAAGTTAGGACAAAGCATGGAATAGGTTTTGTAGATAAGGAATCAGGTTTCATTTTGATAAGTTATAAATAGACAAGTTACCTTAAATCTTACCTTGATGTAAACTCAAGGCCAAGAAGAGTACATAATGCATAATTTTAAAAATGAAGATTTGTTGAATCAAAGATCTATGAGACTCCAAGCAGGCTTGCGATATGTGAGGGTAAAGTTTCAGTTAGAGATAGAAAAAAGTCAGAGATAAAAACTGGGAATCTGTGAGCATTTTGATATTAATAAGCAATGAAGGGTAGATGAAGGCAAATATGGAGAGGGCTCAAGGTAGAAAGAGCTGAGGACCATTTCTGAGCAATAACACCTTTTAAATCTCAAGTAAAGAAGCACTCAAAGAAAAAGGCTGAGTGCAGAGACCAGGATGTCAGAGAAGAAAACCAGTATTGGGCCATCAGGGAGTCAAGAGAGGAGAGAGTTACAAGAACAACTGTGTTTACTGGCTCTGAAAGATGCAGTAAAATGAAGACAGACTCATCCACCAAATGTAAATGCTTAAATCAAACACTGGAATCCCATGAACTCATTCTGACTAAACAGCCTTTTGGTTTTACCACTGGCTTATTATTGCAAATGATTAAAAAGATAAAAATCTATGAATTGCATCTCTGAATAAGATTACTAATCCTTGAAAAAATGATCAGTTCTAGTAACAATAATATTCATCTCTAATGTCCTGGGGTGATACTGGCGAATCTGTGTGGGATCAAAAGCCAGGTTGGGGTCAAGTCCCAACCTGCCCACTTCCAGGTGTATGCTCACGGGCTAGTTAAAGCTTTAGTGACTATCAAAAGCCTTGCCTGCCAAACGTGCATGATGAACATACTATCTCACTTGCTTCCTCACAGAGTTTTCATAAAAATCAAAAGAGCAAATGTATGTGATTGGGTTTAAAACTGGAGAAATATGTTGCCGGTAATAAGGGGGGAAGGGAGGAGGTAGAAATGACAGAAAGCAGAAGCTGTGAGACCTGGGCCCTAGAGTGTGAACTTGAACTTGGAGCCTCAGGAGTGACAGAGCAAGGACAACATTGTCACGGGTATAACAATCCCTCACTAGCCAAGGTCCCAGCGCTCTTCTGAAAGGAGCATGGAATTGTGTGGGGGAAAGTTCTGGACGCTGTGGGAGATGCTACTGCTGTCCTCCTGGGTCTTGGGGCCATGGATGCAGGCCCCTGCCCTCACGTCCACAGGGGCTGCTGCCCCTGGTTAATGGGTGATGTGCCCGAGTTTCAGAGCGAGTTCCAGAGCAAGTTTCAGAGCACTGACGTGGCTCCTGCTCCGGGAGGCACAGGAAGGAGGGGGTGAGGAGAGAGCAGGCTCCTAGCTCCGTCTCCCGATTACACCCCACAATGCTGGCCCCCAGGGACTGTGGAAACAGGGATTAAGAAAAAAATAATTTTGGGGGCATGCAATTCTGTATCACTTCGCTCAAAGACCCAAACGTCTTGGCAGCATTTTTCGGAAATCAGATTAGAGTAGATGATAAGATTTCTATCTCCCAGATGGTCTACTGTCCCTAGTGTGGGCAGAGGCATGAATGTACGTCCTTTCGCCCACGTTTTTCCTTCCTCCCTCTCTCTTGACCTCCTTTTTTCCCCCTTTCCTCCTTCCTCCCTCTCTTCTTCCCTCCTTCCTTCCTCCCTTGCTCCCTTTTAGAACTCACGCAAAGGGACACCAAGATGCGGGGAATGTACACCTTCACTTCTCCATTCATTCCCAGAACCCCCTGTTCCTAAGCCCGGCTGCTCTCTCACACCCACCCAGCTGATACGCTGCTGTGCTCCATGCGCCCTGATGTGTCCCTCCGCTGGGTTTTCTCACCCCCAGGACTTGCTCGGCTTCTCCCCTTGCCCCCCTGGTTTAAATCCTGCATCTCCAGACAAATGGCACCTGGGAAAGGCTCTTTGTCTTATCAAGTCTGGACCGAGGGCCCCTCCCTGGCTTCACAGGAGGACATGGATCTCAGTTAAGAAGACGGTGGTTGAGTTCAGATCCAATTCCTCTTCAGCCACTTCCCGGCTGAGTGACACAGCCAGGAGGATCATCCCTCCAAACCTCAGGGAGGTCTTTGTGGGGGTGTTCCCACGTGTAAGCAAAATTACTAGACCCTCTGAGCTCCCAGCAGAAGGACGCAAATGATGAGCAGTGTCCGTATGAGGACCACAGGAGGGGGTCGAGGGACCAGGAGCACCATCGCAGGCTTAGCCAGAGGAGCTGAGAGCTGCCAGCACCGAGGCAGGGAGCAGGGGTTCAGGAGTGGCCATAGGAATGGTGAGTAAATACTACATGAGAGAAGGTGCTGTGTGAGCAACTAGGAGCCTGGACTTGGGGCTCAGACCCTTCATTATTCCCTGCATCACCTGTCCCCAGCTGCTTGCCTTCTAGCTGCCTGGGGTCCTCCTTCCCCTCCCAGTCCCTTTGGCCTCTCCTGATGGGTGTGTGGAGGGCCATGCATCCACCCACCATGCACTTCCTCAGGTCATCGGTTGCCTTTGCTTCCTTTGGTTCTTCTCTCTCTTCCAAGAACCTTCCTCTATGCACCAGCCTGTGCTGGAACCGCATCTCCAGCTCCTTCCAAGAGCACTAACCCCAACACAGAGAGTGGCGTGCAGAGCACTACGTGGATGTGGTCCTCCAGAGACGAGAATGGCTTGGGGTTAGGTGCGTGGAAGTAATGGGAAGATGCTGGGAGAGAGAGTATTTGATTTTTCGTAAATGATGCCATCCTTCAGAAGGGCAGAGGGGGTCCTGGCCACGACCCCAGCATTGCAGACGATCTCCACCACGTGTGGGGAAGACCCAGACCTGCCAGGCTCAGTGGGGCGCTCTGCTGCTGGAGGGAGGAGGAGGAGGCTTCGTCATGTTGAAGGACTGGTCATGAGCAGTTCTGTGTTTTATCGTCCAACTGTGCATGTGTTGGGGAATAGCCCTCGTCGATACCAGCTCTGGCCCTCTCCCTGGAAGTGCGTTGCAATTAAATATCACGAGGAGTTTTATGTGGTCTTGATAGGGCACCCCCCTCTGAACGCCCCTCTAAACGAGTTTCTAAACCTGCAGTCGGTGCCGTTAACTCTGAGTGTGGGCAAGTGCTGGCCGTGGTTAATAAAAATAACAGCTTGCATCACAGCGCACATTAACGTGTGTCACATGTTTTAACGTCTCCATTAACTACAGATTAGTCCTTTTGGAAGGGGAAGGGACTGTAAGGGTCATTTATTTCACTGCTCCCACCCCATGCAGGAGCAGGAGAAATGAGTGGCTGCACCAGCAAGACACAGGTCACCAGAAGCATGGGCCTTGCAGAACTGGGGCTGCCAAGAGAACCAATCTCTGGCTCAGAGGACCAGACTGAACCCTCCCCCCAGCTGGATTCTCTCCATGCTCAGCCCCCTGCTCAGGACCTCATCAGGTTCTGACCAAAGCAGGACTAAGTCAGTCCCTGGCCCACATCGGGTGTTGTGAGAGCCTGTCTTACAGCACAAACCCCACATCTGATGAATTGGATTGAGTGTCACCCAGGGACGCTTGTTGAAGTGAGTGCCTGCCCTCCAGGACAGGAGTTTCTGGTTTCGTCCTCATCCTGCTCTCTGATTCCCGAGACATCCAGAGGCCTTAGTGTCATGGCTGGCACAGAACCGATTGGACACAATCATGTGTGGTTAGTCTTTTTAATTTTGAGTTTAACTTTAACTTAGATGACTGGGCCCTTCTAAGTAGATGGTCTTCCTTAGCCCCAATTCTTCATACTCCATTAGACTCTGCTGGGTGCCCCCTGCACAACCTCTGGAGCTGGGTCAGCCCTACAGTTCCTTTCCTCTTGTTTACCTCTCTCTATGGCACTCATCACACCTCAGGGCCATACCTGCCGGAGCTAGGACATCAACACTCAGTTATGGGAAATAGTGCCTGAACAGTCTTCAAATGTATAATTAATTTTTTAAATCTACCTGATAGTTGCTGATAGAGTTAAAGCTGTGTGTCCCCACCAGCCCATTATTTCTCCATTTTCTGCTCACAACTCTCCCCAGGCTCCTCTGTAGTTGTAGGGTGGTGGCCTGCAATTGGTTGTGGCTAACAGAAGGTAGGTGGTAAATGATATGTATCTCTTCCAAATATGGCCGTTAAGAGCTTAGGTGTCTGTTCTTTCCCCCTCTCAGGGTTCTTGGGAGCCACTTATTGAGAGGTTGGGGGTCCCAAGGTGGAGAGAAGTAGGTCCCCTGAGTCACTAGATGGAGGAGAGCCCCTGTCAACCCTCATCACATTTTGCACAAGAAAGAAATATGCTTCCATGTCTAAGCCGCTCAGATATCAGGACTTGTTTGTTAATGCAGCAGAGCCTAGCACATTCTGACTAATACACAGCATAGCCTCTGTCCATTCCTTAAATGATGTTTTTCTCATGTTCCATTCTCAGTTCCTTTATCTTCACTTTCCCTATATACTCCCACATCCTCGACCATCAAAAATTTGCTGAAAGCACATGACCTAATTCCATTTCTGCGTTTGAGCTTCCGACACCTGCATCCACCTGCTGCCTCCTTTTCCAGGTTTTTAGTATTTCAGTGCCCCCATTTAGCCTTAAATCTCTTGGAAGAGATTTTAAGACACTTCATGATTTGGACCCCAGAACAGCAAAGAGTACCAAGAGTGTGGCCTCTGAAATCAGACCCTCAGTGTCAAGTCAGGACATACCTGAGAAAGTCACCTGACCTCTGAGCATCATCATTCTTACCTATCAAAGAGGATAAACAATGTTTATTTTACTGTATTGTTGTGAAGGTTGAATTAGATCATCCATAGTCACAGAATTCCTGTTCAAAATGTGATAATTATCAGAAATTATTATCCTATATAATAAAACCCTAATATGAAAATTGTCCCCTCCATTGGGAGTTCTCCTGAGACTTAGACTGCTTGCTATGATGTGTGCTGACCACTAGGGGGTTTCACAGAACATGGTGAGCGTTGGCAATGTGGTGCTGGCAGTGGGCGGGCAGTAGAGGCGCTGCAGGCCCTGGTGGGTTCTGACCTGAGCAGCAGGACCAGGGAGGAATGGAGCAGGTGAGTGGGTGGCACCAAGTCAAGGTAGGTGCAAGCCACTGGTTGACCACCCGCCGATCTGATCACAGGGTGACCAGTTGTGGCAGCTGGACATAGAGCCGTTGCCTGGCTCCCTCAGTGTCTGGGAGCCTGGCGGCAGTAGGCAGTAGGGCAATTGGTAGGGCAATCAAGCCCCGCAGGCAGTGACCAGCAGCAGTGATGGGGTCAGGTGGCCCAGAGAAGGTAGCCCAGGGAAGGGAATGAGTATCTGGCTGGCAGCCAGCGGCAGGCAGCTGCTTGGGACCCTACCAGTGCACAAGTTCATGCACTGGGCCTCTAGTTAATAATAAAAAGAATTGCTATGCAATTACTTTCTATGTGTCAGCAACTATACCAAACCCCTTACAACCATGGTCTCTCATTTAATTTTCATAGCACCTCTACTTTGCCTTAGGTGTAAGAAGGATCAGGAACTAGCTGCAGAACCGAGCTTCAAACCCAGGTCTCCCTGGTGAGACAGAAGATGCTCTCCCAAGAAGCAAAGAGCAAAATAACGATGCCACCTGACATCCTGAAACAGAGGCATGGCTTTGACAATTGTAGGCTGTTTTCACAGCGTCATAACATGGGGGTGCCACCTTGCGCACACACACGTCCAGGAGAGCACATTTGCACCCAATGAAATGTGAATATATAGCAAATAGTGCTCCCTGGTGTAGTATACCACCACTAAAATTCAGGTGTAGGTGTGACTTCATGTTAGCATTGGAAATGTTTAGATCGTAGCACAATGATTAAGGACGTGGGGCTCAGGAATCAACTTGCATTGGTTTGAGTCACAGCTTTAGAGTCTTCTTGTGTGGGACATGGAGCAAATTACTAAACATCTATAACCAGAGAACACCACAGCACCTCTGCCACGGGGCTGTGCTGAGGACCAAGCAAGGCAATAGGTGACTAGTGCTTGTAAGTTCATAACCAATCGTGCTCAAATATCACATCAACATTATCATCATTGTTATGATTGCAAGTGATAAACATGAGGACACAAAATTGGACTTGTTTTATGTGCTACCCTCCATAAAATAGCATGGAGGCAGTGATAAGGCAGGAAGATAATATGCTTTCATGCCAGCAATGGCTCTCTCTGGCCTGCTTAATACTTGGTGATTTTTTTCTCTCCTCTCTATCTCTGCATTTTTTCAAATTGTTGCTGATGGCTAGGTGTCACTTGTATAAGAAAACAATAAAATAACACTCGACTGTGGCTTTAGACAAGAACTTTTCTGTTCTGACCTCCCTGATTTTTATTTTTGTTTTTTTTTTTTTACAAGATCATCTTCAGCCATTAAACTCATGTAAAAGCTCTCATCCATTTTTGATCATTTGAAATGCAGTGACAGGCCCCGAAATCAATCCTACATCCGAGGTTTGCAAAGAGTGTAAATTATTTCAGGAGTCCTGTCAGGTAGAGTTTATCCCAAGGTTCTCTCACACATTTTAATCAGAGAACACAGAAGGTCTACACGGCTTAGATTGAAATATCCCTCACCTTGTGCTCAGAAGCTGGGTGACTTACTGTCCGCCGGCTAATGGGACCAGCAGAAGGTGCCGCTCGTATGATAGAGGCCGCCTGGGCAGGAACTGAGGGAAACACATAAAGAAACATTTATTTAAAAAAAGTAAATCAACCATAAAGATCCTCCCAGCAGACCTGAGCGATGGAAGGCTCTCTCTCATTTTCTCCTCGGCAAAATTTAATCTATCGCTGGGGTTTTTCAAGCATCATATTCAAAGAGATGCAAATTCATCAGCCCTGGGACCCCAGCTGACTTTTAGCACCTTGTGAATGTCAAAGGGGTTTAAAGGTGGCAGTGACTTACCTTCTTCCATCCTCACGCATTCAAATGCAGACAGATATGTGTTCAGAGCCTTTTTTGTGTGTGGATCTGTTTGCTGCAAATCTGAAATTTAAACAGAAAATGCCATATTGAGAAACCAAAGTGCATCTGAGAAATCCACAGTCTATCACTAAATTTCAGGGCCGGTGAGAGAATATTTGTTTTGTTTCGTTTTGGTTTTTTAATAGTAATCATTTTCTCCATCACCTTCTTCCCAATCCACCCCCATGAACTAGTTTAGGGATCACTCTTAACTCATGAGATACCCTTGTCCTCCACATGGTTCCCCCACCGCACACAATCCCCTTTAGTAATATAATGAATTTACCATAAAGAGTAAGAGGTTTTAATAACATTTTGTACACAGACATGGTTTATGGGAGAGTTATGCTTTGCGTGGGGATTGGCAAGACGTTTAAAGTCAGTTTCTCTGCATCTTCACACTAATAAAGGATCAATTTACTAACGGAAATTCTGTAACTTGGAGTCACAAGGGAAAATTAAATTAGATTTCCCTCCAGATAACAAAAGCCTCAGATTAAGTATTTGTAATTCAGAGCTGCTATTATGTGTACATAATTTGCAAATGCTTTTCCTTTCAATTCAATAATAATGTGTTGAGTTCCTACTACATGTTGGGCCCCGGGGACATACAGAAGACCTAGGCTCAGTGTCTGCCATTAAGGAGGGCCTAGGCTCATAGGGGCATGTATGGTCACCCATTGATATAATAGGCTGCTCAACAAATAAAATCTCAGTAGCCTACAATGAGAAATAGTGAATGTTCATGCATCTCAAGAGCTCCGCTGATCTTGCTTAGCCTCGCTTACCTACTTGAAGTTGGACTAGCTGTTGGCAGGGCAACTGCTCTGTGTGTCTCCCTCCGTGGGCTGGCCTGGGCATGGGCTGGTGGCAGGGGCGGACACATGAGGGAGAGGGTAAGCACAATTGCACCAGTGCCTTGCCAGCCTCATGTATCACATTCGCTGACACCTCATTGACCCATTGACCGAAGGTTACATTGCTGATTCCAAGTCAAGGAGGGAGAATGTTGCAAAGTTACATAGCAAAGCGTGAAGAATGGGGCTGTCTTTGTAACCTGCTTCCCAGGGACAGATAAGGTATATACCCATTGTAGAAATACATGCGATCAAAGAGCAGACAGGGGCCCTGGGGTACCAAGCAAGCATCGCAAGTTGGAAGATACCGGCGAGGCATTCTATGAAGGAGGATGTCTAAGCTGAGGCTGAAGAATAATAAGGTTCTCATCCAACAGGCCAAGGACACAGGTATTCGAGGCCACACTAAGGCCACAGACCTAGGCAGGGAGGCCTTGAATAATACTGACCAGTATTACAGAAGCACTCGGAGTAATGCCCTAACCGGTTTGGCTCAGTGGATAGAGCGTCGGCCTGCAGACTGAAGGGTCCAAGGTTTGATTCCAGCAAGCACATGTACCTTAGTTGCTGGAACATCCCCAGTAGGAGGTGTGCAGGAGGCAGCTGATCAATGTTTCTCTCTCATCGATGTTTCTAACTCTCTATCCCTCTCCCTTCCTCTCTGTAAAAAATCAATAAAATATATTTTTAAAAAAGAGAGAGAGAGAAGCACTCGAAGTAAGGCACAGGTGCGGTGAGAGGTGCTCAATGAGACCCAAAGATGATGTGAGCCCTAATTCTACAAGATGGAACACATTGCACACCAACAGGTCTTTGTCCGTCAATGATGAATACATCGAAATACACGGACACAGCCTGTTTTATCAAGACTTGAGTGTAGGTTGGGGAAAAGCAGGGACCCTACCCATGTGACTACCTGTTGTAGCAAGGGGCTCCTACAAGTGAGGTAATAGAAGTCCAAGCAAGTTCAAAATCTCATCCAAGTCTTCCTCTACCTGCTGAAAAAACACACTCCTAGGAAGCCATTCTTTGTGTGATGAAGAGAGGCTTGTCTCTTTAAGAAAGCGGTCGGGGCTGCACTTTTGGGCTGGGATGCCTGGAGACAGGGGAGATTGATTAGGTGTGTACGTGTTGGTGGAGAAAGCTGTGGAAAGGCGAAGGGAAGTGTTTGACAAGATGAAGGGCTATCCGGCATGCTAGACAGCTGCTTGAGTGAGGAGATCTATCACGGCGGTGGAATACACTCGCCAGCAAATGACACCTGCCCAGCACATGCTCCTGCGAGCCAGGTCCCACACGCTGTGTCTGGCCTGCCAGGCTCAAGCCAACAGAGTCGGAAAGTAGAGTTCCACTCACCTGGTCATACCAGATGGGCGGTGGCCTGGGAGTTTCTGGGGCTGTTTCGCTTCCCCCACGTTTGGTGGCCACTGGCGTCTGGCTCTCTCTATAGAGCTCTACAGAAAGAGGAGGCTACCTGGTGACGCTCCAAGGTGGGCTGGACACAGGATGGGCTTTGGAGACAGAAATGCTGGCCCCAGTTAAACTCTCCCTAGTCTTGGACAAAGTGCTTACCTTCCTTGACTCCTGTTTTTTTCTCATCTGTAAAATGGGTGAGTAGCATCTACTTGCACAGGTATGGAGGCAGCCATCACTGCTTGTGTGCATGGGAGTGTTTGCTTTCTGTCCCAGTTGGGGGTCCCCAACATGGGTCTCATTGAGGCTCTAGGAGAGAATCTCTGTCCTTGCCTTTTCAGCCTCTACGGACTGTGCACCCCTTGGCTCATGGTCCGTTTCTTCCATGTTCAAGGCGAGAAACGTTACATTCCTCTGACCATTCTTCTGGAGTCACATCTTGCTCTGACCTCAGCCAGGAAAGGCTTTCCACTTTTAAGGAGTCACACGAGGAGATTGGACCCACCCAAATAACCCTGGGTAACCCTCACCTCAAGATCCTTAACCTCGCCACATCTGCAAAGTAAGACACCACAGCCACAGGTCCCAGCGGCCTGAAGTAAATTTGCCTGCCACGTCCTGGCCAGGTGGCTCAGTTGGTTGGAGTGTCATCCACGCACCAAAAGATTGCAGCTTGGATCCCCGGCCAAGCACATGCAGGAGGCAGCTGATCAACATTTCTCTCTCATATCAATGCCTCTCTCTCTCCCCTCCCACCTTTCCTCTCTCTCTAAAATCAATGAATATACCCTTGGGTGAGAATTGAAAACAATGTGCCTGTCACCATGGGGGAAGCTCTCCTTCACAACATCGCAGATCAAGGGCATCTTGTAATTCACCTGTAACGTCTCCATTGAGGACCACAGGCTCGCCCGGATACAAGGTGGCCCATCACTGAGAATACAACACTAATAATCATTTGCATGGCAGCTCCTCACAGGACTCTTCCCTGCTGGACAGGGTAACATCACCGAGAAGATGCCCTGCACAGCTGCCTGTGCGTCCTCCTCCCAGAAGAAGGGGACCCCTCTTCTTTGCTGACATCGTGTTTCTGACACTTGGCACAGCATCCGGGATATTGGGGGCTGGTGACAGTATCTGTTGGATGCTCAGTATGCTATTGATAGATTATCGACCTTGGCTAGGCACTACGCGGGCCACTTAGCAGATGTCATGTCCAATCCTCATCTGGAACTTTAGGGTTAATATCATTATTCCCATGTACAGAGCAGGAAACTGAGGTTTAGTTCAGAAATTCCAACTTTCCCCCCCCCTCTAATTACACAGCTGGCGAATGATGAAGGTGAGGTTCAATGTAGGCCTGTGGAACCCTGAAGCCCCTTTCTTTTCCCTTGTAGCTTCCCCAAATGGGCCATGACCCATCACGCCATCCAGTTCAAAGAAAGTAGAAAAATGCCCATGGCCCGTTGCATAACTACCCAGGAAACATCGTAATTACAGCAACAGTAATACCACCAATAGCAACAGCTAGACATGTATAGTGCTACCTTAAGCCCTAACCTACATTCACTGATTGATCCTGGCAACAACACTGTTCAGTTTTCATGAATGAGGAAACAGAGGCCCACAGAGGGTGAGTGACTTGTCCAAGACCACACAGCTGGCGGGACAGGAAGCCAAAGGGCGCGTGGGCTTCCCCCCCTTCACTCCACCGGCTCTTAAATCTGGTTGGTTGATGTCTTCAGTCTCAACTTACCTTGCTCAGATTAGCCCATTACAAGACTTACCCAATATGCACAGAACATCTGAGAAAAAGATGAAGGAAAGCGCCAACAGCGTCATTTGATCCGATGGGCGTCTAAGCTGCCTTTCGGCTCAGCCTTTATTGTGCTGATGTGGACTCGGAGACCCACTCAGGGAGGGGAGTCAGCTGCTAAGGTTAACATGGAGGGGGCAGAGAGTGGCTGCCCCAGACAGGATGAAGCCCTTCCTTCACCCTCAGACACCTTGTCAGGTCCCCGGGCTGGAAGGGTGGCTCTCTTCCCTGTCTCCCTCCCAGGTGGAGAGGGCCTCCCCTCACCCATGTGGGTCTCAGCAACCCACCCCTGGAACAGGGTGGACCTACTGGCAGCACCTGAGTCATCCGGTTCTTTAAAGAACGAAGAGCCTGGGGGTCCTGCCCACATGGACCAGTCTGTGTGCTGCTTCCCACCCCACCAAACCACCTTATCGCTGCCCTGGGCCCAGCCCCCTCCTACTCAGTGTCACTGCTTCCTTCTCACCTCTTTAGGTCCAGCCCCCCACACAGTGGCAAAAGAGCCCCTTAAAAACATCATTGCAGGTACCCCATTACCCTCCTTAAACCACCCTGGTTTCTCATCACCGACAGACTCAGACCCAAGCTCCTGCCACACTCTACAGGGTCTGAGCCACCCCAGCCCTCACCAGTTTCTCATCTCATTCACACTCTCCTTTTCTTCACTGACTGTCCACATGGACACAGCTCACCATTTCTGCCTCTCTTTTCCCCATTTCCTTCTCATGCCTCACGTCCCAGCTCAATTGCCACCTCTTCAGAGCGAGGCCATCGCTGAACACCTTATTTGCCCAGCACCCCACATCCAGGATTGCTCTGCATGGGTCACTCTTCAAAATGACCTAATTCAGCCTTCGCTTGCATATTCATTCTCCGTCTCCTAAACCAGGAGGCTGGGCCAGGGCAGAGGCTATTTGCCCATCTTCCTCCTCACCTCTCCCAGCATTAGGAGTGCCATCAGCGTGGGGTGGGTGGCCTCACCAGGGAGCTTGTTAGGAATGGCGAGTCTCTCGGTGCCCATGCTCCCAGCCCGCACTTTAATACTGTCCCTGCTCACACGCTCTTGATGATTAGCAGAGCAGAGCCCCAGCAAAGTGCCTGGCACACGAGATGCTCAAGAAACACACACTAAATGAATGAATGATGTTGCTCTTTATCTCAAGCAAAGACACCGGCCTTGAGCGTTGCATGTCAGTGACAGGCTTGGGGCTGCAGGAATTGCAATCAGTTCGTGAATAAAGGAGATCTCCCAAATGTTGTGAATGCATCTGCGTTGATCCTCATGTGGTGAGGAGCCGGCTCAGGCACCTCGAAGTGTCTGGGCATCTGTGGTTGCGTCACTGACACAGGGGTGGTTCAGCAACAGCTCTTCTCAGAAGTTTCCTTCTTCTCCTGCCACGGGTTTAACACCATGCCTGCGGCTCTGACTGCTCACTGTTTGAAGCTGAGCTGATTTCAATTATGGTCCTAAAATCGCTAACTTTTTTTTAACAAACAGTAGAACACAGGTTTCAGAATGAGTGACATCCTCTGACTCACCTAGCGTGGATGAACATTAGTTAGAATAAGTAGAGTTAACCTGGGTCTTGGCCGTGATCATGACTGTGTGTGTCAGGGCACACGTAGGAGTGCTGTGAAGGACTGAAGGGCAGTCACTGACAAAGACAATAGGTGACAGAGAAGAAATGTAGCCAAAGGTGAATTCTTGCTTTCATGCTTTCCACTGTTGTGAGAAAATGCTTCCCAATAAAGGACTATCAGAACTACCCTATTAGAAACCATCTACTGTTGTAATCAATGCACGCAATAGTCACAGGGATTCTATCCTTGGGTGACACAAACCCAGGCTCCTGAGGTTTTCCGGCTGAGTTCACGCCCCTTCCACCCAATGACCTGTCCCTGCAAAGACCCTGAGACCAGGAGGCTGAGCATGAGCAGCCCTTGCTCTCAGAGTTGTTTTATATAAAGTTCTGAGCACCAAGTTGGGACTCAAAAATGTCATTAATCTATTATCTTTTTTTTTCTCTTTTGCATACAACAACAACAAAAACACATGAGGCCGGTGTGAAGTACCTCAAAGACTGGCCACTAGCAAGCCGGCTTTGTGTGTGCTCTATGTTGGCCGTGGCTGAAGAACATGCAGACATCAGCACAGCTGTGGGCTCCAGAAGGTCCTCCAAAGGAAGACACTGCAGAGTTCTATCAAAGACCAGTCAAGACCTAAAGTGACATTCCACACCCAGGGTTTAGAACATGCTTGGTTCTCCAGCCTTGATAATTTATTTTATTTTACTATCATATATAATCCTATATAATAAAAGGCTAATATACTGATAGACCTAATGGTGGAACTACTAGTCGCTATGACGCACACTGACCACCAGAGGGAAGACACACAGGAGCTGCCTCCTGGTGGTAAGTGTGCTCCCATAGGGGGAGCGCCGCTCAGCCAGAAGCCAGGCTCATAGCTGGCAAGTGCAGCAGAAGTAGTGGGAGCCTCTCCCGCCTCTACAGCAGCTCTAAGGTTGTCTGACTGATGGCTTAGGCCCCATGGGAAGCAGGCCTAAGTCATCAGTTGGACATCCCCTGAGAGCTCCCAGACTACGAGAGGGCACAGGCTGGACTGAGGGACCCCTCCCTCTGAGTGCACGAATTTCATGCAGTGGGCCTCTATTTGTGCTATATTTTATATTATTTGATTTCATTTTCCTTCATCTTACTTTGTTTCACTTTATTTTTTTTTTCAAGTACATATCTGTTTGCTTCATCTGCAATGGACACTGTTCTCAGCGCCTTACAAATCCAAGCTCAACCATCCTCCCAGCCATCCCATAAGGTGGCTCAATTATTAGGCCTATTTTATGGATGGAGAACCTGAGACACAGAGAAGCAAATTGTCCACCAAGTCCCACTTGCAATTGGCCCAAGATGGTTTTCACCATTGTGACCTCATCGTCTGATTCACTGTCTAGCTCAGAAAGATCCAGGACAGATGTTTAAAGTCCAATCCACCACTCAAGTCCAACCCGCCTGCCTAGAAGGCTAAAGGAAATCCAGCTTGGAACAGGTCCTGCAACACAGTAGGTGCACACGGAACGCCCTCGGAGTTCGGATTCGAGGCTGAGATGATCAATGCGCCCACAGCGGATATATGAAGAGGAGATTTGTTTTCCTGAAATTGCACTCTGCCAACAAATTGAAAAACACACCACCAATCTGGGGAAGGCATGCTTTTCGTGCTCTCGTGCTGTTTGGTCCTGAATTTTTTATCTCCCAAGAATAATGACCTCAGCCCTGGACATTTCCAGGGGATTAATGACCAGCGGAATTTAATGGCCCCGGCTCCAGCCTAGAGCCATCCCACATTCCCTGGGCACTCATTAATCCCAGGTAGGCCGGCAGCCTTTCTTCTCGCGGCGGCTCCGTGCCCACACGTGCCCACTGCCCATGGAGAGACCGCTGGGACTGCCCCCTCGCTGCGGTCCCCAGCCTGCTCCTGGCTCCAGCCACTGCTCATTTATTTACAGGGCCAGCCAGCTGGTAATTAAAATATGCTAAGGAATGCCCTGGCTCTCCGATGGCTGAACCCAATGATGAGCTGCTTCAAACACACACCCCCATTCCCCCGTGTCCCCCTCCCCTCGAACACACATATTAACTTTTAGGGAGGCAGCTCAGGATGGCTTCACATTTATGTCGAAGGATTTCATGAGATTTTAATGAGTTTCTACCACTGGAAAAAAAAAGCTCACAAAGGATCCATGCAAATTGCTTTGTCTTGTGCAGCAAACCTGGCAAGATGACAAGCTTCAATATTTGGTTTCAGTGAGGATATATAGATATGCTGATGTGTGCACACCAGCCCCCAAGCATGGCAGCTGGCAGCGTGCAGAGCGAGGCAGTGCTGTCAGGGAGCAGCGAGGAGGTCTGCAGGGTAAAACCCGGCATTTCACACCGGGGGACTCCTCCTGCCTGGACCACAGGCTGCCCTGTGACACCCCCGTCAAGGGAACTCCGACATTCATACTCAGTTTTCTCATCTGTTCAATAGGCAAACTATGTCTCCAAGTCCACACCCCCCTGGGAAAAAGTATTACTTTCTCTTAATGAGCTGACTGGTGGGTCGAATGTCGCCATCTTCTTCCCAGAGATGAAATCAAAAGAAAAAGGAAATGATGTTTGTGAAATGAGTGACATCGTACTTTCATCCCCTCAACAGTCTCTGAGTCATCCTATTTTCCCTGTTTCTCTGCAGAGGAGACTCAAGTTCAGAAGAGATTAGTAGCTGGCCAGCCGGGCTGGCATGGCTCAGGGGTTGAGAGTCAACTTATGAACCAGGAGGTCACAGTTCTATTCCTGGTCAGGGTACATGCCCAGGTTGTGGGCTCGATCCCCAGTGTGGGGCGTGCAGGAGGTTATCTCTTTCTCTCCCTTCCTCTCTGAAATCAATAAAGGTATATTTAAAATTGTAATAATGATATACTAGTGTATGTGTGTGTGTGCGTATACAGACAGTCCTCGGGTTATGTTGGACTCGACGTACATTGTTTTGTGGTTATGTCGCCATCTCCCATTTATTTATAAAAAAAGTTCTGTCATTTTGACATATGTACATATGTGCTTTATTTTTATTATTATTTATTTACCACAAGTAAAGGTCAGGAATTATTATCTTTCTTTTAAATTTTTCTACTGTTTCACTTCATCACTGCTGTGTATGTGCTCCATGTGAGTGACGTAGGTTCTTAGGTAGGTGGGTTCCGCCTTACAGTGAAAACTGCGTTATGTCCCCGTAGAAACGGATCTCTGACGTAACCTGAGGACCTACTGTATGTGTGTGTGTGTGTGTGTGTGTATACTAGGGGCCTGGTGCATGAAATTTGTGCAAGAGTAGGTCTTCCTACCCTTGGCTGCCAGCACTGGTCTCTCTCTAGCACCCAGGACCCAGGCTTCCCTCGCAGCCCTGGCTTCGTCCAGAAGGTTGTCTGGAAGGACACTGGTCTAATTAGCATGTTACATTTTTATTACCATATTTTCCAGCGTATAAGTCGACTTTTTAACCCAGAAAAATCTTCTCAAAAGTCAGGGGTCATCAATGGAGCCGGACAGACACTGCAAGTGTCTCTGGTCAGCTCCTTTTTGTGCCACGTACGGTCTCCGTCCGGACTTTTTAACCCAGGAAAATTTTCTCAAAAGTTGGGGGTTGTCTTATACTTCCAATCATCTTATACACCAGAAAATACGGTATTCTAGATATATATATATATATATATATGTTCATGTATTGCACAAATGGTTAAGGAAGAAAGGAAAAAAAACCAGTGTCTCACCTCTAAGGGTTAGTCCTTCCCTTCCATGCAATCCCTGCACTTCCTAAAGCCTGAGGTTGGGGGTGGGTAGGGATGGAACCTGCCATGGCGGAGCCTCAGGGCCTTTCCAGGGCTGAGCATTGCTGAGCTGGACACATGTGGCAGCTGAACAAAGACTATGTGAGCCCAGGACCCGAGCCAGGAAAGACGTGTGTGCTTTCACTGGTGACTGGCAGAGGTGTGAATTTTCTCAGGCCAAACACTGCTGCCCAGCCTTCAGAGCTAGATGCCACTAACAACCCGGCAAGCAGGTGGCTTCCTGGAAACCTTATAACCTCATTCAGTGGTGAGGAGAACAGCAGCCTTGATCACATTATTAACCACATAAACAGCGTTTATAAACATGAGTGTACCGCATGCCCATGGCCTCATCGGGTCTTTCTGAGAAATGCATGAGCCCCATTTTTCAAATGAGTAGACTAAGGGTCAGAAAGGGCAAGTCAGTTCCTGAAGGTCCTCTCTAGAAAGTTCTAGATTCTTAGTTCAAAACTAGATGTAGCAAAGCCAAATTCCAGACTTTTGTTCTGCTGTGACGTAGATACAGTTCTCACCACCAAATGGCCTCAGTTTCCTTTCTTATACCTCAATTTCTCCTTCTCTCCCTCCCTCCAAATTCCAAAAATCCAGAGCTAATTCCACCGCACATTCCTCTGAACATATTAAAGCAGCCCCACGAAGTGTTGACTTAGAACAAGGATATAAAAGCCTGTCAGGAGAGAACATGTCTTATTGTGGAGGAATCAGAAGGAGAGAGAGAGAAAGAGAGAGAGAGAGAGAGAGAGAGAGAGAGAGAGAGAGAGAGAATGATTCCACTAAGGTTTCCACCAAGATCATTCAGGGCACAGCCTTTGTCCTTGCTGGGTCTTTATCTCACCTCCCCGCAGCCCTCCTATCCATGACCATCTAGCTTTGCCCACCCCAACAGCCCCCATTGCCACCAATTATATATATTATTTAACTGAGTCCATGGATAAATTTAAGTCATTGTTTGAAATGCATGCCTTCTTCCGTTGTCTCTGCAAAAAATTTTCAGTCGATTAAGCAACAATAACGTGGCTTATTCTATGAGCATCTCGGGATGCTTGCCTGGCATACTGTATATAAACCCCATTGTACTGTAGTCAATAAACCCCATTGTCTATAAAAGTCACCTGTCTGACTTGGGGAAAAGTGAGTATGAATGCAAAAGACCCAACAACGTGTTAGGACTGAAATCTCACCAAGTCGTCTAGAAAGAGCAAGCAATATTTTTGGTTTCTGCGAATTGCATGGTGATTGCTGAGGGTTGCTGGCAGTGGACAGAGGCACCTCAAGTTCAATGGCCTCTGCAGATGAAGATGAGGAAGACAGAGCACACTTTCCTGTCATTCTTTGTGTCGATGAAAGGAACTTGTCATTCCAACTTCACAAGACGGTGCTCAGAGATGAAATGTTCAACTCCACTGGGACAGCCATCTTCTTTTTGCTGTTATTACAGAAGAAAATTATAACCATAAAAATGTCCAATTTAGAAAAAAAGGTGCCACTTTAGTGTCATTTGCATAAAAGCTGTTACACACAAATTGTTATAAAGACAAATGTGTAGTACTCTTGTTGAAAATTGCTTATATCTTGGGTGCTTCGCCTCAAACGCCATAAAGGCCTCTTCAGGCTGAAATCTGCTCTCAGGTAAATAAAGCTGAAAGTGAAATTTCACCTCCCGGAGAGGACGTGAGTGGCTTTCCGCGTTGTTTTAAACAGGCTCTGAGAGGCTGGGCCCTCTCCCGCCCTCTGCCAGGTCTCGCTCTTCTACTGATCGGTGACCTCTTAGCACGGGGTCCCATCAGGGCCAGTGCAGCTTGTGAGAAAGCTGGTGGTGGTCTGAGTCCTTGAAACCGAGGACACGGTGCAGGCAGAGGAGGGGCAGGAGGCAGGGAGTGAAGACGGGGTCTATGCTGGGAAGGGGTCCATGACTCTTTTCTTCTCTGAAAAGTAACCTCATGGGAAAGACTGCAGACTCCTCACAGCCACAGACCGTCAATCCTGCCCTCTGCAGACCTCGTTGGTAGAATTGGTCCATTCCCTACCCCGCAGGTCCCTGTCGCTTCCCCTCTAACACAAGCATGTCAAATCAAAGGCTAGCATAGGTCAAATAAACAAGGTATAGGTATATGTGGGCCACAAAAAACAAAAGCTTCAATTTTCATAGAAACGTAGGTTTATTTCCATAGAGATATGAATACAAAGGGCTGAAATAAATGAGTCATCATTAACATAAAATAATAGAATATTTTAATAAAAATATTTTTCTTGAACATTAACTTACCAGACACCTAATAACTGCACAAATTAATAAGCATAATGCAAATAAACCTATTTTTCTTATTTTCTGAAGCAACATATTTCCTGTTGTGCACACCAAATAAGTCAGTCCAAGGCTAACAACATGGCAATTGGCTGCTAAAATATTCACTGCCAGTATTAGTGGAGAGAAATGGTGTGGTGCACCTGCATGTAAAGTGCATAAGGGAGATGAATGTAACACGATTATAGTAATCAGTCATTAGCAAACATTGTAGTTTGTTATTAATTATATATATAATAAAAGAGTAATATTGAAATTGACCATTTCTATGGGACACCTAAGCCACGCCCACTAGCCAATCAGAGCAGCTGTATGCAAATTAAACCAGCCAAGATGGAGGCCAGCAGTCACAGAGCTAGAGTAAACAGGCAGCTTCTGTTGCAGGAGGAGTAAGTTGTCTGCTGGCCAGCTGGGCCTCTCTGTGCCCAGGCAACATACTTGCAACATTGTCTCAATTATAGAAGCCTCAGAGCTGAAGCAAACAGCAGGCCTGGGCGAGACTACTAAGGCAACATTCTTTCAATTATAGAAGCCACAGAGCTGAAGCAGACAGGAGGCTTCGTTACCTGCCTAGGCCTTGGCTTAAAGGAACAGTATCAATTATAGAAGATAAATAAACCCCAGAAACCTACTTCCAGCCAGCCTTGCTGGGACATTAGGTCAATGGGAGCTGTGGGCAGCCTGAAAGCCTGAAAACAGCCATCAGCCCCTCACTCAGGCTGCCCAGGTACCCCAATAGGGACCCAAAACCTGAAGGGACTGTGGGCAGCCTGAAAATGCCCCTCAGCTCCTCACCCAGGCTGCCCAGGAACACCAGTAGGGACCCAAAACCTTACGGGGCTGTGGGCAGCCTGAAAATGGCCCTCAGCCTGTCACCCATGCTGGCTACACCCCAATGGGGTGAGGGTCCACACTGGGAGGCTTGGCCAGCTTGCAAACAGCCATCAGTCCCTCACCTAGGTTGACCAGGCACACCAGCAGGTGGACATCCCCAGAGGGGTGCCAGACTGGGAGAGGGTACAGGCCGGGCTGAGGGACCTCCCAAGTGCACAAATTTTTGTGCACCAGGCCCCTAGTATATATATAAAAGCCTAAGCAACTGTTACTACTGGACAAGCAGATGTCCAGTATCTATGATGTGCACTGACCACCAGGGGGTAGATGATCAAGGCAGGAGCTTCTACCTGGTTGTTCATGTGTTCCCAAAACCAACCTCCCATGGCTGGCCAACTTCCTGTGGGCCCTCCCCGCCAGCCACAATTGGGACTGAGCAAGATAACCCCAATCACCCTGATCACAGGCCAGGCTAAAGGACCCCACCAGTGCATGAGTTCCTGCACCAGGCCTCTAGTTATGTATAACAGGATATTTAAAAAATTAAGTTAGGAAATGTTTATTAAAACGTTTCTTACATACCATTATATTGGCTGGGCTCCAAAAGTATTCAATGTGGGTCTCGAGTTTGACATGCTTGCTCTAACAGAAGAATAATTCCTTTCATATATAGTTTCTCAGCTGCACTAGAAGGCACAGCGTTTAATTCAGTAACTGCAAGAGGCTCGGACACTTTGATTTTCCACATGGAAAGTTATTTAAAAAAATTTGTTTGTTATGAACATATTCCCTAGCTACATATTTTCCAAATGGATGTTAAAAATAAATATTTTGTTTTGGCTTTTAGGATGCGTAAGCCTTTAAAATTTCAATATGAGTGTGAAAATAAAAGGAATTTTGAGTGAATGCAGTATGAACAAGGACAAGTCAGATTTCATCAAAATACAAAATAAAATCGAGAACATGCAGTGTGGTGGGGCTGCAAATTTGCTGCCACATGTTTCAACTTTTCCTGTTCTCTGACAAAGGCCCACCCTGGGAAAGCAGTGCCATGCGGATGCTGGAGACGATGGGCGACATCCAATCTGGGTGAGGAAGGACCATCGTGCTGGGTGGGAGGGCTCCTCAGCCCCAAAAGAGCTCAGAGAGACAGGGAGAGGGCAACGTGATTATTTTAAAGGTCACAGGCCTCGATGAGATAAGGCTCAAATGGTGAAGATCTCGCTGTGGCTGAATTGGATTATGGGACAATTTCGCTCAGGCCAATTTATCAAGGCTTGTCTAGATTAGACATTCATGAGACCAGGGCAAGTGAGTCTGAAAATTGCTCAAACGAAGACAATTACGTAGCTCTTTAGCTTATTTCCTGTGATCTGCAAATACCTTGTGTCTGCAAAGACTTGTCTACCCATGATGGAGGCGCTCTAAGGATATAGGAATAACAACAAGCAGAGAACAGCATCAACACCAAGGTGCCCATAGACTCTATGGCACAGAGAAATCACCTACAGGTGTGGCTGCCCCTGGGGGACACAGTAAAGAACCTTTTCCCCCATGAAATTGTGAGACCTCTGGAGAAGCCAACCAGAGGCAGCAGATAGAAGCAACAGGAGGCCTTGACCACGGGCCACAAGAGCAGCCCCTGGAAGGGAAGCTACCTCAGTCTCGCCCTCGGCCTCAGCATGAGGATGAGCTTCCTAACACTTAGCCCAGGGTAAGGTTGCCACCTGCACCCTGTACGCAGACCTGGCTGCATGAAACTGCAGCAGCAGAAGGAGCAGAACTCTCTCTCTCTGGGCAAGTGACTCCCAGTGGGAAAAGGGAGAGCCGAGTGGAGCATCTGGGCATTCCTTCCCACCTGCCCATCAGAGGCTCAGCCCACCTCCCCAGGGGAAGGGGAAGGACAGGGGGAGACACAGCTGGGCTGGCCGAGTGATGCGTCTAGAACTCCCTCCACCTGAGAGAACATGCCAGGAAGGAGAACGAGCTGTCTGCCCTCTGCAGCTAGCTTCCTCTAGAACATGGAGACACACAAGTCCCAGGACCCAGCTTCAAGTCAGGCTGTGGATGAGCAGGCAGCCAAGAGGGCGGGTGGCCTGGAACCAGGTCCCCGGGAAGGTGGTGACCATAACGGGGCACAAGGACCCTGAAGAGGAGAAGCCACAGCAGCCAGCATGCTTCCAAGTTGTTTGTTGTTTTTGTTTTGTTTCCTGTTTTATTTTTGCAAAGGAGGGCGAGGGAACTGACTCATTTTTAGGACTCCAGATGGAAACCCAGGAGTGGTGGGCAAAGAGGTCGCAGGAGACTGACCTCAGCTCAGTGTCAGGACGAACCTCCTACCAGTGGGTGCACCTGGCGAGGGAGTGGATATCCAGAGGGTGTGATCAGAAGCGGAAGCTGGAGTCTTCGGAGATGCTGGGAGGCGTTCCTGCACGGGTGGGAGGGAGGACCAGGTGGTCAGGGCGGCTGCATTTCAATGCACACACCCTTTCCTGAGAGAGAAGTGAAATAGGTTGGTGCCTCCTGTGCTTTGAATATGAAGTCCATAGAAGCTTCATGCCCACCTCTTAGTAAACACATAAATTTCAGGAACTCCAGGGTCACTGTCTACGGAGACGCACTGCCTCCTCCCTGGCTTTTGAATGCAATCCCATCACTCTTCAACCTCCTGGCCCAACACCTTTTACATGTTGTTTACATTCTGGCCAAATGATGGGCAATGTTTACGAGTAAACGCCACTTACCAGACTTGCAGTGTGTCCAGCAGCCCTGTGAGGCGTCACTCTCCCCATTGGACCCGGGCAATCCTTCGGCGTGTCCACACAGCTGGTAAGGAGTGGAGACAGGCCATAGCCCAGGCCTCCTGCCTCTGGGGCCTGTGAGCTCAGCTGCTATCCCTGTGTCATCATTCTGGGGGGCCTCTTGAGCCACCTCATTCACAGACCTGAGCTCAGGGGTTCTGCTCCCATCCCAGGAGCTCCTTTCCTCTCTTTTCCTATCAACTTCCTCCTGTTTCAAAACTCAGGGCTACATATGCATCTATGAGTAACCCATGGACACAGACAATAGTTCCAGGAAGGCTGGGGGTTGAGGGAGGGGGAAAATTGAGTGGAGGGGGCAAAACAGGGGAAATTTGTTTAATACTGACAATAATATAATCTAATAAAAGAGTAACATGCAAATTAACCATCATTCCAAGACACCTAAGCCACGCCCATCAGCCAAGCCATGCCCACCAGCCAATCAGAGCGGCTGTATGCAAATTAAACCAGCCAAGATGGCGGCCGGTAGCCACAGAGCTAGAGCAAACAGGAGGTTTCTGTTTGGAGGAAACTGCCTGCCTTGGCCAGCTGGGCCTCTGCTCAAGGCAACATAGTTACAAATATAGAAGCCACGGAGCTGAAGCAAACAGGAGACTTCGTTACCTGCCTAGGCCTCTGCTCAAAGCAACAAAGTTTCAATTATAGAAGATAAATAAACCTCAGAAATCTGATTCCAATCAGCCTTGTTGGGACCTTGGGTCAATGGGAGCTGTGGGCAGCCTGAAAACGGCCCTCAGCCCCTCACCCAGGCTGCCCAAGCACCCAGTAGGAACCCAAACCCTGAAGGGGATATGGGCAGCCTACAAACAACCATCAGCCCCTCACTCAGGCTGGCCAGGCACACTAGCAAGTGGACATTCCCTGAGGGGTCCCAGATTACAAGAAGGCACAGGCCAGGCTGAGGGACCCCCCAGAGTGCACAAATTTTTGTGCACTGGGCCCCTAGTACTTAACAAAAGAAAGCCTGGCCCTAGCTGGTTTGGCTCAGTAGACAGTGTCAGTCTATGGATTGAAGGTCCTGGGTTCGATTCTAGTCAAGGGCACATGCGCTTGATTGTGGGCTTGATCCCCAGTAGGGGGTGTACAGGATGCAGCCGATCAATGATTCTCTCTCATTATGGATGTTTCTCTCTCCCGCTCCCTTCCTCTCTGAAATTAGTAAAAATATTAAAAAAAAAAAAAAAGGAAGAAAGGAAGGAAGCCTGGCTGACTCTTGCACACTCCCTGATCGGGAAGTAAACCCAAAGCCTGGGCATGTGTCCTGACTGGGAATCAAACCCTCTACCCTTTGGTGCAGGGGACAATGCTCCCACCAACTGAGCCACACTGGCCAGAGCAGCGGCTGCCTGTTTACAAGGCAACTGCCCCTTTCTTCCCAGGATCCTTGGGGTGGCTTTCCAGTCTGTGACCAGAGAAACCTGGGTGCAGACATCAAGCCAAAGGTTCCCCCAACCCTTCTCTCCTTCCAGAAGATGGCTTCCCACCGTGTAGAGACTTAATACCTTAGCGGGCTTGTCGTTTGCTGTCATTTTATTCCAGGGGAGCAGGTGCTTACCTGGGAAGGAAGGAGGAGGTGGGAGAAGACACCTGGGAGGCTCTGAAGGGAAAGCGAGAGCTCAATGACACTCTTATAAGTGACAGGAGCTCATCAAACCCTGAGTAACCTCCCGAAATGAGTCTTTCCAGCTTCGATTTGCAAATGAGGACGCTGATGCGTGACTCCCGAAATCCCGAGTGAAGGCAGTGGAGGGGGATGCAGACGAGGTTCTGAAGGCGGATCTCTGAGCCTAGCGGCATCCAGCAGCCCACGCCCGTCCTTGAACTCTGTGCACACTTGTCCCTGCATCGGGCGTCCCTGCAAGTTTTCTCGGTTCACAGGGAAGCTTTCCAGGGCCTGAGCCACAAGCCCCTTGCTGGGAAGCGCTGTGTATCGGACCCGCAGGAGGTACAGGGGCCTCACGGCTGCTGGCCCGGCACTGGCTGGCTCTGGCCTGGCCACTCAACCTGTCTGGGTGGTGTGACCAGGCTCCTGGACCAAGGTCAGCAGGCTACACAGGGCCTGGCAGCGCGTTTTGTGATTTTTTTTTAGAAATACAGACAACACTCCCTCACCTCATGCTAAAAGAGAAGCAAGCGGTGTGAGGAAGACTGAGTGGCCCTCAGCGCTGCTATCTGACCTACACAGAGAAGGCTGCTGACCAGGCCTCATTCCACCCCCTTCAATGTCTCCATGAAGAAACTCAGCCTCAGAGAGGTCGGAAGATGGGCCCAAGGTCGCACAGCTCCAGAAGGTCAGCCCTGGGACTGTCTCCTGCTCCCCACTTCCCTTCCGGTCTCCTCCCCTCTGTGGCCGCCCGAGTCCTTCACCTTCTCCTGGGCTCTCGGAAGGAATAAGCAGCCGTTCCATTTGGCTGGGTGGTTGAGCATTTCATTCAATTTACATTAAAAGTTCTTGGTTTAATTTTTCTAATATTCCCATTAATAATGTCTGTTTAAGCCATCAGCTGGATGCCCAATGTGAAAATGTCTTTGAAACAGATAATGAATGCAAATAATTAAAAGGGGGAAAAAAATCTGGTGAAAGCTATCCATTTGTCAGGTCTGGCATAAAAAATGTCTTGGAATGCCATGTTTGGGATAATAAAATATATGAAGTTTTTTTAAATAAATGAATTCCAATAATAACCCTGTCAGTGAATGCGAGTCCCATCGCTCTTCCTGGAGGCGCCGTGATAAATCCTTCAGTTGCACAGAAACTGGCGAGTAGACTGGTCCCAGTCTAGGTGGGCGGCACCTGGTGATGTGGAGAGCCCCAACCACTGGAGGGTCGGTCCTAGTTTGGGAAGGGGAAGAGGGAGCAGGAGATGTCACTGGGACAAGGTCAGCACTGTGCCAGGGCCATGTGGGGGCCTGTGTGTGTGGCTTGTGTCAGGGTTTGGGCTGGAGGTCCGGGTGGCTGGAGTTGAGAATATCTCAGGAGTTGCTGGGGCAGTTGATCTGTAGGGCTGAGCAGGCCAGTTCACTGAAGGTTGTGAGGGTCCCTCCAGACCTCTCTCTGAGAGACAGTGTGAGCACAAGGTGTGTTTAGTGATGTCAGCATGGAGAGAGCTGATGAGGGAGAGGGTCAGCATCCAGGGAAGAGGTGAGTGTGGAAAGCAAAATGGAAGGGGTTCAGCTCTTGGTACAATACCGGCACCCTGAGAGGCACTCGCAACAGCCCACCATGCCTCAGTTTCTTTTTAGGACCATGGACCTAGGAAAGGGAAGACGTGGTCGGAAACATGAGCCACTGTCCATCGGGGCCAAGCGGGCAGGTCTACGCTCCCAGCCAGGGTCCCTCTATTCCAAAGCCTCCGAGTGGAGGCCATGGGTCCAGCTCCCAGTGAGGGGAGGTCTGCCCAGAGGGGGAAGAAGGATCTGAAAGGGGGGCAGCTGCCTCCTCCAGCTCACCAGGCAGCTCCCTGCAGGCAGAAAGGGGCTGGGCATGATGGACGCTTCCCAGGGGAGGCAGGACCTGTCCCATCACCCGTTGGGGTGGGTGAGGGACAGGTCACCATGAGATTAGGGCCGGTCATTAGGAAACTGGAGGGGACAGCAGGTAGGAGCCAGGTCCTCTCGGTGGCATTTGACGAATGTGCTGGGGTTATTTTTGAGCGAATAACTTTCTAATGATTCCAAAAGTTGTACGTGATGCCCTAACCAGTTTGGCTTAGTGGATAGAGCGTCGGCCTGTGCACTGAAAGGTCCTAGGTTCGGTTCCAGTCAAGGGCATATACCTTGGTTGTGGGCACATCCCTAGTAGGAGGTGTGCAGGAGGCAGCTGACCAATGTTTCTCTCTCATTGATGTTTCTAACTTTCTATCCTTCTTCCTTCCTCTCCATAAAAATCAATAAAATATATATATTTTTAAAAAACGTTGTACATGAGAACCCAGAGCATCCGTCCTGAGGCACCTCTGGCCGCTGCAGTGGCCACAGCACCAGCGAGAACAGGACTCGCCTCGCTCTGGTCTCCACTGGAAGCCAGGAGTGGCTGGGAGTTGGGGAGGAAACCAGGAAAGGAAGAACAGAGAAGAGAGAGGATGGCGCAGGGGTCAATGCTGCAGGGCTTGCTTGGAAGAGCAGCTCTGGCTTCTGCCTTGTCTTCTGGGGCCAGTTATTTCCTCCCGTTCTTCCCATTTCTCTCCTAAGAGACAAGAATGAGCAGGACGATGGTGATGGTGCTGGTGGTGATGATGGTGATGGTGATGATGAGGACTTTATTTGGATTCTCCAATAGTCCGAGAGAGTCTCCTTGTACAGACTTACCCGAGACCTCCCCTCGAACTTGGAAGATTCTGGGTCTGAATGAGGCTGGTGGCCACCCAGCCCCCCAAGCCTCCAAAGTCTCCTCATTTCTCTGAATGCCAGAAAGTGATAAACTATAAAAGAAATTGAGTTTGTTTTTTATTAAAATGTGAGTGTTTATCTTATCACAGTTTATTTGAAAAACAGATCAAAGAAATTTAAATTTTTAAATGAGCTCACCTCAACTGAGAAAATAATATAATAAGATAGATGGTCCCAATGTAATGAAAACTCCCATGTCTTCCTGTTCCCAGCAAGCAATAATGAAGTCGTTAAAATTATAATTTTTAAAAAGACAGTATGTATTTTAATATTCCATGTCAGTTTTGCAGAGAAAAACATACTCGAATCCAAAACTGACACAAGGCAAACTGTCAGGGAGGGCCTGCTCGGAGGGGTGCAGCTGCTGGCGGTGGCTGTGAGCTTCAAGAGTCCAGGCTGGGCTCTGGCCCACGTGGCATCTCCGTGGCCTTGGTGACAGGGTCTCCCGGCCTTCTACACCGCCCGCTGCCCTCTCCAGGCTCAGGAGACGTTGACAACATCCTCGACAGACTGGCTCATAGTCAGTGGCATCTGAGGGGGAAATGCCAGGGCTGTTGCCCTCCCTCCCGTGGTGCCCAGGACAGCCCCCTACTGCAGCATCTCTGGCCCTGAATGTCAATGGCGCTGAGGGTGAGGTGCCTGGCCAGTCCCAGGAGAGAGTCAAGTGCTGAGCACACTCGGGAAATTACACGTGAGTGAGAAGGGAGCTCTCCCTTCTATGGCAGCACAAGTTTCCCTCTTGACTCTCTCCATGACCTTTCCCTCAGGCTGAACAGCACAAGATCCCTCACCTGGATGACGCCTTCCTGCACAGAAGGATGGCTGGCAGGCATAGGGTCCTCTGAGCAGCACTGACACTCCCCCAGCTCCACTCCCGCCTGGCCCCAGCTCCCAAGCCTGCCTCCGCCCAGATCCCCCCCACATCTCACCCCCACACACTCACATGTGCACTCACTCACATCCATGTACACTCACACAGTCACACATAGGAGCACATGCCTGCGTCCACTTGCACACTGCCCTGTCATACACACGCACTCATATAGCGCACACTCACACACCCGGACACTTACACACATGCACACACTCATCTATATGCCCTCTCACACATGCACATGCAACCCCTCATTCTGTCTCTCTCACACACACACATATACACACACTCACACACCTGGGCACTTAAATACATGCATACGCTCACCCACATGCACTCTCATTCACCCACGCAAATGCGATCTCTCACACATATACACACACACACTCATACACCCCTCACCCCTATTCCTACCCTTCACCCAGCCTGCCTCTCCCCCACTGACCCTCTCAGCCAGGCTCCTGGCTCCCGCCCCCACTGGGTTTGGCATCCACCCTCTGAGCCCCACCTTGGGCACATCTCCATGAGGTGCCCACACTGCCCCTGCCCTGTCTGTGTGTCTGTCTCCCACACCCACTCTCTGGGAAGCAGACACATAATTACCAAGTCAATCTATGACCAAACACCAATAAGAGGCAGGGCCGGCAGGACTTTTCCTGGGGGAAAAGGGACCGCAGCATCCACATCCCATGGACCCTGTGACGTGGGGCTGTGGGTGAGGCGGGCTCAGGGGAGGCTCATTGTGGCTGCAGATGGCTCCTCAGTGGAAGGTGTGCTTTTTCTAGTCCCTGCCTGCATGTGTGCAGGGAGCAGGAGAAGCTTCCAGTCTCAGGGATTCAGGCAAATGCATTTAAAAAATGAACATTTTAATTCATGTTCGAAGATTTCCAAAAGCAGCTCTGGTCCTATACTATTTGCATGAGTTAGTCTCCAGCCCGACCAGCTGCTCTATAGGAGGATTGCATGCTTTCATCCATTTCTCTGCTCTGAGCTGGCTACAGGTGGTTGATGGGCTTTGCCTGCTCCACGCTCTCACTCAACTCTAAGCACCTCGTGGCTGTGCGTGCAGAGCGCAGAGGCAAAGCTGAGTGCTGGTCGGGGACTAGCACAGAACTGCTCAGAGCCAGTGACTTGCTTCTGAGCACCAGGCACCCGCTAGTCCACAGGGGCCTGGACGGGACACGGCAGACAGGCCAGCGGCTGCTCTACCAGCCCACAGGGCACCTTGGTGCAAGTTAGAAAACACCCTCTTGTTGGGGTGCAGCGCCCTGGCAAACGGGCGGCTTCGGGAGCAGAGTGGGCTTGGTGCTGCCTCTGCCCCTGAACAGCTGAGTGTGGCCACGTTGGGCGCTGAGCATGGCTTTCGTTCTTGACCTCTGATAGGCTGCTGGCCCAGGAAAGCCCCGCCCATCTAGTAGATGCTTATCCATGGCTTCGCGACATCCTTCTATTCGTGTCAGTGTCTTCCCGGGGGTCGTGCAGACATGTCTTTTTTCCTTGGAAATTGTGAATTCCTTGGGAACCGAATTTAGCATCCAACCTACAGGGCACACCCAGCACAATGTTGCACGCATAGTAGGTGACCTGCAATACCCCGAGTATAATGCCCACTGGTTCCTCAGATGGCTCTGTGTCATTCGCGGGTTGTGTGGACAAGGAGGGCGCTAATACCTAAATGGAGATGCACTTGACTAAGGCAAAGAGGAATGTCGGTACATACATGGACACTGAGCAAGCATATGTGCTCACTGTGTGTGCATTGCATGCATCAGCAGGCCTGTAATGTTGGTGTGTATGTGTACATATGTGTAGGTTTACAGGCACATGTGTAAATGCGGATGTGTTCATGTGCTGAATATAAGTGTGCTTACATATCTGAATGCACATGTACTACAAATGTGCACATGGATGAGGTCTCAAGACTGTCCACTGATTGAGGGCAACATCACTTTCCCCATGGCAAGAAGGGGCAAGCACAAGAGCAAAAGGCTCACATGCCAGTCGAGTTGACGCATTAAGAAATAGTCACAAAGCCATCTATGGGGCAACCACGTTGTCCCCTTGGAACTGTGACATGACCTCCCCTAGACAAACCTGAAACCGCGAAAGGGAAGGTTGATTACTATTCATGTGTTCATGCTACACGCTGGGCTCATCGCCCCCCCCCAATGAAATCAGGGCTTCCTCCCAAAGGAAGAGGATGAGATGTGAGCAGCAATGAGCAGCCCTGCCTCCAACAGGACGTCAGCGACCATGAAGGCACACACATACCCAAGATCCTCTGGGGCTTCCCCATTGCCATCTCTCACACGTGTTTGATAGGGCCTGGGAGGAAGAGCATGATCTCGCATGCTCTGACAAGGCCCCGGGACTCTCCGCAGTGTTTGTGTAAGTGTTACATGGGTGTCTTCCCAGGGATGGTGTTTAATCAATTCTTATAAATGTATTTTCTCTCTCACGCGACTGAAGAAAAGGCAGTTGCATCCCAAGCCCATCTGTGCCACTTACTTCTCAACCTTCCCACCAGGGGTCTTTGGAAGAGCATTCCACACACCTGGGTTCTCTGGTGTCCTCTGTCCAACCGCAGCAAACCCCGAAGTCAGGGGAGGGGTGAGGAAAGGAGAAGTCAGGGAGAGGGGGAGACATAACCCAAACAAACAAGCCAAAACCAGAGGGAGATCTGCCTAATGATTTGTCTCACATTCCAGCTGCCCGCACACATTTCCTGACCGGCCTCGCCATCAGAGCCTCTCATTCATTTCACGAATCTATTATTTAACAGTGTACTTAGGAGAGGGAGAGAGAGGCGGCAAAGTGAAGCGGAATGTCTCACAGGCTTTGTTTGAAATGGTAAGCAAATTTAGTTCTTGGAAAGGTTGCCAGATGGGCGTCCAGAGACTGAACTCTTCAGCTTATCCACAAAAAGGGAACAAGAGGCAAAGCTGTTTACAGATGGCGCCTCCCGCAACAACCAGTGGAGGATGCCTGCGGTTTGGGTAAACTTGGTTGAGTCTCCAGACAGTTTCACGGTGGAGTTACTCAGTTCCCACCAGTAGCAAGGCTATCCACATAAACTGGTCTTTTACAAACTGAGACAAGGGGAGGGTCTTCCTTGGTGCGAAGGTTAATTTTATTCATTGATTCGGTGGACCCCAGTGTTCAGAAATCTGCTCAAACTTTTTTTTTGGATGAGAATAACATTTCAATAGGCGGTCAGTGAGTGAAGTAGATTCCCTTCCATCATGTGGGTGGGCCTCATCCAATCAGCTGAAGAACTTACTAGAACAAAGAGTGACCTTCCCAGAGCAAGAAGACATTCTGCTAGCAGACAATTTCTAGACTCAAAGTGCAGCTAGGCCTTGGGGCTGCAGCCTGCCAGCTGACCTTGAAGATATTACGTTTACCAAGCTTCCATATTCACATGAGCCAACTGCTCAACTTAATGTCCAGATAGATAGATGAGAGGAAGAGAGAGAGAGAGAGAGAGAGAGAGAGAGAGAGAGAGAGAGAGAGAGATGATTGATAGATGATTGAGAGATAGATCCTCCTGTTGGCATTATTTCTCTGGAGAACACTGACCCATACACCTAAAAACTACATTCAGATTCAGAACTAACTCTAATTTCAATTGTCCACAGAGTGGACTCCCATTGAATGCCTACCAAGTTACTCCAGGAAATACAGAAATAAAAGGTGAAGCTTACAATCTTAAAGAGTTCCCAGTCTGTAGAGAAATTAGAGAAAAAAATCCCAAACACCATTTCACCGTAAATGAATTCTAGTAACAACCCTGTCAGTGAATGCGAGTCGCATCGCTTTTCCTGGAGGCGCCGTGATAGCTGCTTGAGATGCACAGAAAGCGCTGTGGAGTAGACTGGGTCCCGATCCAGGTGGGCGGCACTAAGAGCCCCAGCCGCTGGAAGGTCGGCCCTAGTTTAGGAAGGGGAAAGGGGAGCAGGAGATGTCGCTGGAACGTGGTCAGCACTGTGCCAGGGCCATGCGGGGACCTGCATGTGGCAGGGTGGGCCTGCAGGCTTGGGCTGGGTTTCGAGCTGCCATCCAAGCCCTGGATCAACAGCTGAGCTGAATCTAGAAAAGAAGGTGGCAGTTACCCAGGTGGACACGTGGCTGATGGTGAAGGGAACAGCATGAGAAACTGTTGAGGCAGGTATTTCTTCCACAAGACAGAGAGGGTGACGGAGTGGAAGAGAGACAGTGAAGGAGTAGAGCCAGCGTGGCTCATCTTCAGGTAACTGAAGGTTCATCATTGCAGTCACCTGTGTTGTAGGCTGAACTGTTTCTCCCCAAGTTCACCTGTTGAAGTCCTAACCTCCCAGAACCTCCAAATGGGAAGTATTTGGAGACAGGGCCTCGAAAGGGATAATGAAGTTCGGATGAGGTCGTAGAGGTGGGCCTAATGCAATGGGACTGGTGACTCTGAGAAGAGGCGATCAGGACACAGACACACACAGAGACCACATGAAGGCAGAGGGAATGGAGGGCCACCTGCAAGCCAAGGAGAAAGGCTGCAGAGGAAATCAATCGGCTGGCACTTGAGTCCTAGACTTCTAGCCTTCAAACTGTGAAGAAATGCGGGCCTGTTGTTTCTGCTGCCCAGGCTGTGCTGCATTCTGATGGCAGCCCTAGCAGACTGGTACACAGGTGACCCTGTGTGACTGCCCCAACTAGCCATCGTCTGTGAAATAGTTACTGAGCACCTGCTTAGAGCAAGTAAGGAAGACTGACAGGGTCCTTTGCCTCCAGGAGCTTATGTTCCTAGTGGAGGAGAGACAATGGGAAGGAAAACTGCTAGAGAACAAGGAGTCCATGTTACCCAGGGCAATGTACCGATTCCATGCAACCCCCATCCAGCTCTCAATGTTTGAAGACATAGAAAAAGAATCATCAGATTTCTAAGGAACCACAAAACAACAACAACAACAACAACAACAAAACCCACCCAAATAGCCGGTGATATAACCCTTTCTGATTTCAAATTATACTACAAAGTGTTGATACTCAAAACAGCATGGTACTGGCAAAAAAACAAAAAACAAAAAAACAAATACACACACACACACACACAAAAAAAAAAAAACCAGACCCACAGACCAATGGAAGAGAATTGATAGCCCAGAAGTAAATCCACATGTATATGGGAAAATAGTTTTTGACAAAAGAGCCTAATACATAAAATGGAGCAAAGAACAGGGGCTTCAGATGCTGCAGGGGCTGGGAGCATCTGAAAGCAGGAGGTGAGGGAAGACCACAGATGCCCGGGGGAGCTGGTTTAATCAGGGTCATCAGGAAGGTCTGCCTCCATGAAGAGAAGACTTTTGACCTGAGACCTGGAAGACAAGGCAGGTCAGCCAGGTGCAGGGGCAGGGGCAGAGAGCGCCCAGAAGGTGGGAGGGGCTGAAGGCAGAGGTGAGTCCCCCCTGTGTTTGGGCTGGAAGTGCTGGGTGGTGTGAGCACAGTGAGTCCAGAGTAGTGACAGCCCTTACAGACCACAAATCTCCTCCAGGTGAAAATCAGAGGTGCATTCACCGCTGTGTGTCTGTCCCTTGGCTCAATGAAGGGAAGAGGAAAGGAGGGAGGACAAAAGGGAAGGGAGGGAAGAAGACAGGTAGAAAGGAAATGCACCTAAAGATTAAATGGGATTAGGTTAGAGATGATCAAAGTCTCAAGGTATGTGGTCTGTCCGAGTTGCAAAGAGCAGGAAAAAACAACAGAGAAAGGAGCAATGAGACTACAGGAGATGCATACACCCACCTCACGCTGGTGCGGCTCAGGTTGCCTATTGAGGGCCTGGCTGATACAAGGTTGTGCACCGATATGGTTTTTATTAATAAGGCAGGTCATGATTTTTAACTGATAATGGCGCACAGACTGCTCTCCTCATTAATATACATGAAACGGAAGGAATGGTGCCAAATGCTTGAAATGGGGACTGCCGTGAGCCTGCGAGGTTCAATTAGTCAGAAACACTAAGTCTATCAAAGAATTGGTCCGTGTGTTGAACAATTTATATAGTCATGTAGGGAGCAAACACACACGCACACACACATGCACGCACGCACATGTAGATATGTGTATAAAGAAAATAGTGTAGTGTCAGCTTGCATGTTCAGCTCAGAGCAGGCGTCTGAATTGCTGTGTTGTCCGGGGTCCTGTAAACACAGTAGGTACGCCTGTGTTGCTCACCTGGCATAGTCATGGTGTAGTCTAACTTGCCTTCAAAAGAGGGCAACTCATGCAGTTGCTGAGTGGTTAACCACAAGTCCAGAAGCAGAGAGCATACCCTTGACATTCACTGAGCACTGACTATGTGCACGATGCGCCATGCACATTACGCCTTTGTTTCGTCTTAATTTTCACCAAAGCCCGTTTTACAGATGAGAAAACCAAGGTTCCATAAGCTAAAGGAAAATGCCGAAGACCAGGTTTCAAATGCAGCAATGCCTGAGTTGAAGGTCTGTGTACTGTCCTCCATGTCGCACATCCTGTGCAATGGCCCCACAATGGGTGGCTTAAGGAGCCCCCAGAAATGCTGCAATTTGAAAGCACCCTGGCCTCGGGTCAGAGAGCAAAGACCCAAGCAAGGGCTGTCATAGGTCTTGAGGGCTGTGTGGCTGCCTCTGTAGAGCAAGGAGCCAATGACAACAGCTGTGATTGAGCACATTCTCTGATTCAGGTGCTTTTTTAAGCATTCTACACGCCTCCACTCCTCTCATCAGTAATAACACCATGTGGTAGCCACCAACACTACCCCCACCTTACAGATGAGAAAACTGAGGCATGCTGTGATCTGGCTCAGGAGACCAAATATCAGATTCTTAGAAACTTTACGATCCAGTCATTAAACACAGATATTATTCAAAATTAAACTATATAAACTTACATTCAAATTAATTGTATTAAAAACAAAGGTAATGAATACTGCAAACTTGACACTTCCTAACTATTCTACTATACTTTACTATTATCTTATGCTCTGGTGGTTATTTATATGTGCCACTGCCCATTTCTTCCCAAATCCTCCTCCAGTGACATCACATTGGTGGCTTTAAATTGGCCACAATGGGAGTATTTACACCAGGGAAATCAGCAGACACTATAAATCAGAAAAGTTTTTTTAAAGCCCATTGTTAAACACTCACCAGAACACCACTGAGAGAGAGTGGCCATTCAAGGCCAGGTTCCTAGAAGTCTGTTAGTCTGAGTAATTCAAGGAATAGAGATGCCGGCCGGTCACCTTTGCAGATGGGGACTTAATATGAAGGTGTACGGGAAAGCAGGGATGCAATAAAGGTTACAGATTAAGTAAAATCATAATCATGATGCTTATTCAAAGAGAAGCGACATTTATGGTGGCATATTCTAGTCTCGGCGTGAACACAGCCAACATGCATGGCCTGAGCTTTTTGTTATGTTCCAATCAATTCTATTTCTCATCCTAGGCCTTTAACCTAAGTTTCTCATCAAAGGGACAGCAGTGTCCGCTCCATTCTCATCAAAGGGACAGCAGTGTCTGCTCCATTCCCACAGGCCTTTAATACTGGGGAAAACAGTGTCTTGCCACAAGTGACTCCAAAGAAGGCAAGGCATTGACAATTTTCTCCACATACTTTGAGCGCCAGGGACACCACTAGAAATGGTGAGACTCTAGTCATGCACTCCCCCCAGCAAGTGAAAGCACCCCTATGCCTTCGTTTGACCATCTTTCCCCTTTGGTGTTGCTGTGGTTGCAGAACTGTCACAGTTCACAGTTATTGTGGGGGCGGACGGTGGTGGTGGTGATAGGGTGTGAAGGACGGGATCTACAGGGCAAGGTAAGTTGATTGGGTCTCTCTTTGATGACCATCTATTTGCAGGTTTTCAGGGGTTCCCACTTGGAGTCAACCCTACATCCTAGGCATGTTAACCCTCAGGAATTCATTTTCAACACCACTCCCCTTAGGAAAGGTTTGTTTTAATGGTTTTATAAGAGAACTTTGGCATGTTCACAGGGAATGGCATGGCGCCAATGTGTCGCAGTAGACAGAGTCTGTAATGGAAGAGTCTGGGAACAAGGCTCGGGGTGAGGGGGCACCAGCCAGTCGGCCACAGTCAGGTCCAAGAAGAGTACATGACCACCCAGCCGGGCCCAGCAAGCTGTCTCGCTCTGTAATGGATTTGAAGGCTGAGACGTTCTTCTTATGTTTCAAGTTAATGCTCCCTCTTCGCCTCCCTTTTAGGAAACCACAAACCCAACATAGAGAGGAAGCCTGGGGTAATGGACAGAGGCCTGGGCTGGAGTCAGGAGACTGGCCCCAGCACCACAGTGCAGCTAACTCACTGGCAGGCATGGCTGGAGGCCTCGATGTCCACTTTGCTAAATGATGTGATTGGATTACTGAACACTTCTGAACACTTTCAGTTTTGACACACTGCCATTAAAGACTCGTGACTATGCGAAGGAATCTTCCAAAATTAAAATGTCGAGCTGAGCTTATAAATGCAACTTTTTAGGGTAAATTAGCGCAGCTGAAAACAAACCTCCTTTCACTGAGAGCTTCCTGACCCCCAGCATCCATCGGGAAGGGCCCTCTGGCATCCTTGTTTTTAAGCATCCTGCCAACAGTTGATTGGCCCAGAGGTGGACATCTGACTTTAAATGTGCCAATCAGATTATGTCTTCCCTGAATAGGAGTTGGATCACGTGTTCATCTTTAAACCAATCAGGTGGATGGAGTCAGATGAGGTACACTGATTGGCTATTACTGTCACAAGCCCACCCTAAGAGTCCTGGTGATGAAGACACCGAAGTCAATATCCCCAAACCATCTGGTCTAAGCAAGAGCACTATGGAGCTGGGAGGGGTAATTTACAGAGGGAAACCTGAAATGGAGAGGTGAGTAGCAAGGTAGGTATTGATGGCTTTTCTAAGTCTTTTTATAACAAACTCAGAGCCAGAGGGGCAGGGAGAGCTGGACATATAAGTGTGGAAGGACATATAGAAACACACATGGTTGTCCATGGTTTCCACTGCCCACATCACTGAAAGTCAGTACTAAAACTAGCATCAGAAATGAAGGACAATTTGTGCTGGAGGCAAGTTTGTTAGCAAGAGAAATGGAACCTAGAAAAGAGTCAGAGGAAGAAAGACAAATACGAAGTCTGATTGTCAAAGCAGGTACTGATAATTCCTGCCACACTGATTTTACTCCCCGAAGTGAAACTACCTTGGATGGACCAGTTCTGTGACGTCCAGTAGCATCTAGGATGTGACCTTTTAATTCTGCATTTGGCAGCGTTTATTTTTCCTTTATTTCTGAGACATAATAAGTGGTCCCCTGCACACCAGGGCAACTGAAGGATGAGATTAGGGCAGAAGATGAAAGATGACAGGCAGCACATGGAAGTGGAAAGCCAAGAACTGAGGTTGAGGATGAGGATGAAAGAAACTGGAAATTCAGGGAGTATTGCAAGCAAAGGCATGAAACCACATGGCATAGGCTACCCTGCCGGAGAACTCTGAATTGTCCCAGAGGTGGGTGAGGGAATGTGGTGGGAATTGAGCCCACAGAGATGATGAGTGATCCAAGTTAAGGATTCAGTCTGCATGCAGCATGGAGTGGGCATCAGAATGACCTAAGAAGCTTGTTATAAACGCTGTCTTCTCAGTATTGGAAACAAACCAAAAAGACGCGGTTAAATATAGTTTATGCCCATACAAGGACATACAGGGCAGCTGTGAAAATGGGGCAAATGTTATATACTGATGAAAATAGTCTCAAAATAGGTGGCTAGGTGACAAAGGCAAGATGAGGAAGGGTATTCCATGTTGCCATTGTGTGAAAATTGCTTATAACTATACATTTACATATATAATAAATATGATGATGCTTCTTAGAGCAAAGAAAATGAATGGGATACATGGCTAAGAGAGAATTTGTGTGTGTGTGTTTTTGTGGGTTTTTTTTTTTTTTTTTGCAGTTTATATTGTTTTTGTGCTTTTTAAATTCCAATCAATCACCCAGCTCAATCAATCAAAACAGCATATCTGAGTGTGTTGTGATTGTGTGTGTGTTTAATGCATTCACTGAGCTCCATCTCCAAATCCTGGTCCTGTATGTCTGCAGTGGGGCTAAGAAGACTGCATTTTACTGAAGATTGTCCCCTACCCCGCATCCCAAGCGATTCTGATACAAAACCACACCTCGGGAGGATCATGGAAGGTCCTGTTTTAGACAAGTTACTCCAATGTGGTTGAGCAAGGCTAAGGCACGGAAAGCAAAAAGAAGCTTGCTTATTCCTACCATGGGATTTGAGGGGCTAGACATGGTCCAAAGCAGTAAGGTCTGATTAAAGGAGCTATAATCAGCAGCTCCCAGATCCCATGCCATGTGAGAAGCCAGCGACGATTCTGGCCTGGCCAGCAGGGTGTTGATGCTCCTTCCTGGTCTTCCATTGAGGAGGAACCCACTGATGAAAGAGGAGATGCCACTGCCGCCACCCTCAGCTGCTGAACTTGTGTTCACTGAACCCACTGTTGAGTCCCATTACTCCATGCCTTGGACCACACTGGTCCTTCTCCCTCTCATCTTGTCTGCCTAGAGAACACATAGTGATCCATCACACCTCAATCTCAGCACCAGCTTTCTGGGGAGCTTTCTTAGATCTCTGTCATTTAAACTCTCCCCACAGGCAGCCTATTATTTCCTTGGTCTGTGTACCTGTCTTCCACACATGCCTGGAAGCTCCCGATGGGGACCGGGCCCTACTTGTCTTCATATGCCATCACCCAGCAGAGGGGCTGGTCGTCCTTGTGCAAAAGAGCCATCAGTCAGTATGTGTCCACCAGATTGAGTGCCTACATTCCACTGAGTGAGAGATGGAACAGAGGTCTGGCCCATGGCGGGAGCCATGGTCTGTTCCCTGTGAGCTGACTGACAGTCTGTTTCTCTTCAGAAGACAGACATTCTCAGGGAAATGAGCCCTCTCCCCAGAACTGGAGGTTGGGGGGAGGCTAGATAATTGAAGTTCTCCAGGATTCACACTTATCTGATTGAAGCAAAGCAAAGTTTGCCACGGGATTTGGCTCTGTGTTATGAGATAGCAGCCTTTGATGGCAAATAAAAGCTACATCAAATGGGTATTTAGATACCTGGGCTCAGTGTTGATACCTGACGGTTTGTAGACTGGTCAAAGCCTCGCCATGTGTTTCAGAGGAACCTTTTTTAAAATATGAAATGTGTAATATCTGATTTCCTAAGGAAAATGTATATTTCCCCTGCACACCTGGGCGAGAGAGTGGTGGAGAATCCACACCCGCTGGGTTGGGAAATAGTAACATGTAGTTCTTTCCCAATCTGGAAAGAAGAGAGTCGGGAGGAGGGGCATCCGGAAGCAAGGCGAGGCCTAATGAAATTCTGAGCTTCTCTCAAATCAGAGGTAAGTGTGGCTGTATCATGGCCAAAATGCTATAAAACATTTAGTGGCATCTCTGAGCACATCGTGAAAGCTCTGAACAGGATCCCAGAATTTCCCAGCTCCTTCTTCGGAAACTCGGGAGTCTGAGGTGTGGGGGGACTCACGTCCCACAGACTTGGCACCTCTGTGATCCTTTTCCTTGGGGAAGAAGGAAGCTGTGGCTTCTGTCATCTGGTCTCAGGCAGGGGGAGCCTCAAAGGCAGCTTTGCCTCCTGAATCCCATACCACCTGGATCTTGGGGGAATGATTTCAATCGTCATGTCAATATAGAAGCTCTGCTTCCAAGTCCTAAGGCGCCGCCCATAGACTCTCTCCTGTCAAACACTGAGAGATTGGCCCAGGCACCCACTGCTTCCCCCCTCCGCCCCACCCAGGGAGTGCAGGTCCGCTGATTATTTTTCCAAGAGAATCATATTCCAAGGAATCATAGAATAAGCAATGGCTCCCAGCCTTTCAGCATCCTGGCAGGGAGCCTTTCCTGGGGCATGGAGAGCACCTTCCCGGTCTTCCCACACGAAGGCCCTGACCTAGGATTTCTGCTGACATTAATCCCTTTAGTCTTCTCAGCCCCACCACCAGTGGGTACTACGTTGTCTTTATTCTAAAGACCAGGAAAGTGTGGGCAAAAAGGTAATGTTTACAGGAGGCTTGATGACTAACTGTAGAAGATAGAGTTTGGAGGTGGGGACCATGGAGGTGAAAGGATTGTGGGAAACTCAGAAAGACAAGTGAGGATGTTGGTATTAGACGGTGTGCAAGAGGTTCTTAAATGTAAGTGGACAGCAGGACTACCTAAAGCATTTGTCATGATCATCATCTCCATGAGACTGGAAATGAACTAATCCCCATCAAGAGAATTCTGGTTACATGAGGTTTGGCATCACCATCCAAGGGCAGGCTCTGCAGCTGTTCAAATGGGTGTCTCTGTGTTTCCTGGTGGGGATGCCCTTACAGAAGGATGACTCGGTACCAAAAGTGGAATGGGGAACAGTGTGTGTCCTGTGCTAGCCTGGGCCTCAGATATCCACCTCTCTGTCTAGCTGTAGAGGTGTGAGCATGAGCGAGTGTGTGAGTGTGAGTGTGTGTGAGTGTGTGTATGAGTGAGTGTGTGTGTGAATGTGTGTGAGCATGAGTGAGTATGTAAGGGTGAGTGTGTGAGTATGTGTAAGTGTGTGTAAGTGACTGTGTGTGAGTGGGGGTGTGTATGAATATGTGAGGGTATGTATAAGTGTGAGTGTGTGTGTGTGTGTAAAAGTGTGTGTGAATATGTGTGTGAGTGTGTGTGGGTGTGCATGTATGAGTATGTGAATGTGAATGTGTGTGTACAAGTGTGTGTTTGAGGGTCAGTCTGTGTGATGCTCATACTAGAGGCCCTGCACACGTTCTGATTCTTCGAGTAACAGGCAGATGGAGCTGTGAGAGGAGTCAGGAGATGGATGGAGAGTCTCTGGGAAAAGGGAACTGAAGAAAAGAGGCCCAGTCCTGAACTGGTAGCCAACACAATGGCCTTCCCGGAAAGCAGAAAGGCCTGAGGGCTTGCCTGGTGGAGGGGACAGAGCAGCAGAGACATTCAGGCTGAGTGTGCCCGCTCACTGGCAGGGCTGGGCTGCCCACAAAATAGCTTCATTGCCCTCCAAATTCGAGAGGATGGGCCCCTCTGTACGTCCCTGCAGCCAGCATGGCCTCGATTACTAGAGGTCACTGGCTTGACTGCTTCTTCCCGTGTCCATCCCAGCCAGCATGCCCATCAATCCCCGGGAGCTTCTCATTCCCATGACACCTTCTGGTGTGTCAGTCCACCTGGTCCAGGTGGGCCCTTCCAACACCCACTCGGAAAGCCGTGCTCACTGCTCCTTCTGGGAAGCCCTCTGTAGCCTGGGAGAGGACCGGTCACCTCTCTCGGCGGTTTGCACAGCCCCATCCGGTGCTTCTCACACCGCCTCCCACGATGCCTGTCTCCCCACAAGACTGCAAGCCCCATGAGCACAGAGTGTGCTTCATCCGCCCTGAACCACCAGCCCCTCAGATCATCCTTGTCACTCATTCAACAAGAATTTGAATGAGTAAGTAAATGGAAGAAGTCAAGAAGGCAGAAAGGGAAAACTAAACCAAGATATTGTCCCTCTAAAATGGTCTTAGAGTCCAGCCGGAGTGGCTCTGTGGTTGAACATCGACCTATGAACCAGGAGGTCATGGTTCGATTCCCAGTGAGGGCACAAGCCTGTGTTGTAAGCTAGATCCCCAGTGTGGGGCGTGCAGGAGGCAGCTGATCAGTGATTCTCTCTCATCATTAATGCTTCTATCTCTTTTTCCCTCTCCCTTCCACTCTGAAATCAGTAAAAATATTTTTAAAAATGAATAAAATGGTCTTAGAAAGCTTAAAAGAGAAAAATTCAGATTAAAATATTCTCGAGGGTTCAAAGTCATAGTATTAAATCCCAAGGAGGCAAAGAGGCTCCCATTCCCCTTGTCCTTGTGTGTTTCATGGTCCAAAACATTGAAAGGGTTTACTTGTTTAAAAAATTCTTCATCACCATGTCCACTCTTGGGGGTGCCCACTTACTAGCATTTAAAACATCAAATAGAAAGGTGAGATGGTTCAAAGTAACGGAAGAGGAAGGAGGTGGGATGTGAGTTCACATGGCTGGGTGTCCTTGAACTTGTCCTTGGGCCTGCTGAGTGGAGTTTCCCATCTGTGGCACGGGAAGATCAGCTTCTTACATTTTTCTAAGATTGCTTGATGTAAATGAGCCTTCCGAATGCCAGTGGGCTCTCCCAATATGACGGTGTTTTTACTCCTTTACTGAGCATAAAAGAGATTGTAAACACATGGAGGGGAGAACCGGGCATCCTCCTCACTGAACGCCATAGCCTGGCACCACGTCCTGCCAGAGCGGGTGCTCAGGAAGCAAGTGCTGGTTGACCCGGGCTGGGGCTGCATGTCTGGGGGCATAGGGTGTTCAGATGATACAGAAAGGGATAGAGATAGAGACAGATACAGATACGGGATCTGGACAGGCTTCTCAGAGCTGTTCTGCATTTACAACATCCGATGTGGCCGGGAAATAATTTGGTCTACATATTGCCTCAGGCGATGTGCCATAGACCTAAATGCTGTCAAAAGTGTTCCTGCTGGTCACTGCCGTTGTCTCTAATACGTGCATACATGTGTAATATGCATAGGGCTTCAGTTCGGATCACATCTAAATTCTAACTTCTGGGGGAAAGATTTGTCAGGAAAACCAGTGCCTTTTAAAGCTTCGGGTAGCCCCTGCCCTTCCCCTTGCCCGAGGTGGCGCATGTATATGAACAAATCAAATCCTGCCCATTCATCTGAAGTTGTTCTGCACTGATATAGCATTTCAACTCTGCCAAAACAGTTTCTATTTCTGAGTAGCTCTTTATTCCAAATCCTTCAAATTGGCATTTCCTTGCAAGGCTGGGCACCCGTATCCGTGGAGTACTGCAGGCTGCATATCCCGGAGCCTTCTTTGCTTCGTTCGGAACTTTGCAAAGTCCTCTCCAGGCATCATCCATGTGCCACTATGCTCAGGGGGGAGCAGCGTCTGGATCCCTTTACTTCTAATTTGATGCTTTTATTTATCACTCTTGTTCCTCGTTAGTTTCACCACTGGGGTGAATAGATAGGTCACCTTGACCCCTGCCAAGAGGGAAGGTGGGCGAATTAGAATGCACCAGGCAAAACCACAAGGAAGATAACATTCTTGCAAATGGTCCCCCCTGTTTTTCCTGTAAACAGGTTATGAACAGAAAAAGCTTCCAAAGAGGAGAAGGCCCCCAGTGGCCCTGTGCTGCACCCCTTAGAGACTCAGCCAGCGCAGCCACTTCTGACCCAAAGGTGAAGCCCAGGTGTGACGAGCACTCTGGTTATGCCCGAGGGACTGCATCTCTGAGGTTCTCCAGGACTTAGGATCCCCAGGAAGGGACTGGACACAGAACAGACATCAGGGAAATGGCAGAGCAGGAACCATGTTCTCCCAGGAAATCCGCTAAAGGCAGGTAGCCAAAAGGAGTGCTGTGGGTCCATCATCTTTGGGACCCTCCTCTCATGATCTCCCTGCACCCCTCTTCCCTCCACCCGACCCTCTACTTCCTTCTGAGTACTGGAAAAACGGCACTTCACCTCTGTAATACATCCTTTGGTTCCTCTAATCTTTTTACCGTAACTTTTTCCCAGATTATATGGTTCTCTTAGCCATTTGGAACTCTCGTGTTGGTGCCTGTGCACTGAGTTGAGTAGCATGAAATTTATCATTCAACCAGGATGCTCTTGAAAGTCAAGTTAGATGACATCAATAACTACACCATGAAAACAAGCACAACAATAAGACCCCCGGGCAAATCAGAACACCTGGCTGTCTAATAGTAGACCCTTTTTAGACCCTTGTTACAAACACCCTATATAAAGTAGCTTGGCCCTAGAAGGTTTGGCTCACTGGATAGAGCATCGGCCTGTGAACTGAAAGATCCCAGGTTAGATTCCAGTTAAGGCCACATGCCCGGTTGTGGGCTTGATCCCCAGTGAGGATCTTGCAGGAGGCAGCCGATCAATGATTCTCTCTCATCATTGATGTTTCTATCTCTCTCTCCCTCTTCCTTCCTCTCTGAAATCAATAAAAATATATTTTAAAAAATAAATGAAGTAGCTTGAGGAAGAAATACAATATATTTAGTATGTTATTGATGCAGGATGAAGCTAGATTCAGTCACATCAATATTTCACATCATCTAATTCTTTGTTGAGGTCCTTTTCTCTTCTTTGCTACTGCTCAGTGCCCTTATCGCCTAGCAAATCCAGACTTACATGTCAGGAAAGGTGGCTGCTTCATGACCCAAAAGGCACGACCCCTTCTCCTCTAGGGTGAAGAGTCCTTGCAAGAACATCGATTGTCCTATCTTGCACCACATCCTCATCCTATGACACATGCATTGCTCAAGGGAAGGAAGCCTTATAATAAGATATCTGCAATGTATTTCATGGAATTAAGAATTTCAAAACTATGCAAATGTAAATATGCAGTATGAGCTTCATACATTGGCTTTCAGACAAAGTTTCTGGATACTGATTATGGAAAAGGGGGGGAAAAAAGCCAATCTATATCTTCCAAATTTAGAAGGGACTTTATTATCTTAATTTTCCTGTTCTGAAAATGAGGAAATAAGGCCCAGAGAGGTAGAGTATCTTGCCCAAGACCACACAGTATCCAAGAAGATAAATGGAGCCTCAGGGCATCAGGTTGAACCTAGTCTGTCTGAGGTGTGGCACTGCCTTACACTAATTTGGTGCTGAGACATTTTTCCTTCGTAGTCAAGACTGTCTCTGTTTCACAAGCAACAGAAACACAACCAAGACGATCAAGGCAAAACAGGGTGTCTGTGGTTCACATAACCCCAAAGAGGGGCACCCAAGGGTGCAAGCAGAATGAGGGGTAAGAATGCCATAGGAATTATCTCTTTACCTCTGATTCTCTCAGCAAATTGGCTTCCTGCTCTCGTGCTTCCCGTCTCCATGAGGTTGAAACCACGGCTGCCAGCAATTCCTGGGCTCAGATGCCCACAGTTTAGAGATGATACCTCCCATTCTCTCCCCCTCCATGTATGTATGCTAAACGCATCACAACAACCCCATTTTAAGACATCTCAAAGGAAGGCTCATATTGGTTCCACCGGGCGGACGTATCCACCAGAGGATGGGAATCACAGGGCCATCTCAGGTTTCTGCCACCCAGGGTGCCGCCTTTCATTAGTTCTCAGAGTGATGCTATGAGCTCAGTCTTTCTATCCCAGTTTATAGGCAATTTATGGAGACTGAAGCATATGTTCAAACCTCAGAAGGACTCATAACTCAGTTCAACTTCTTATGTATCATTGGACACCTCTTTTGGGCCAGTTGCTAGGCCAAGAGCTAACCCTGGCCCCAGGGTCTCATCAGCTCCTGTCTCAGGCAGCCACAAAGCAGTGGTAGCTCATACCAACCCAACAGTCTCCATATGTCGGGTCTCTAATTGGAGAAAAGGGGTAAATTGGAATCTCTTCTTAGCTTCTGTTTTACGCATGAGTAAACTGAGGCTTAGAGAGTGGAACCCTGTTCTCAGGGTCTCCTGTGTCATACATGCCAATGAGGGACTCACACCCTGAGCAGCTCACATGCATGGCTCATCTCCTTGATGACTATGAAACGCTGACTCTCAACAGGAAAATCACTGACCCGATCCAGGGAGACCGGAACCCATGCCCCAGTGCCATTCTAAAGGCAGTGGGAGAAGAGAGCAGGAGTGCCCGTCCACCAGGATCTGTAACTCCCTCAGGTAAGTCCTGGGATGGGAGTGGACCTGAATGAATGAGTAGGACTTCAACAGGCAAGGGTGCCAGAGGACACCAAGGAGGAACGTTCAGAGCAGGGCACACACAGAAACTACGGCTGGAGAGGCAGGTGTTCGGGGAGAGTGCACGCTGTCTCTTAAGTCTGTCCCATGTTAGGCACAGGCTGCCCGATCCCACGGAGTCCCCTCCCCAGCCCCGCAGGCTGCAGAATGAGAGCATCTTCCTGAGGAGTTCAGACCACGCCTCCCAGCAGCGCTCCTCACCCAGAAGCGATGCCTGCAGACATGTTCGTGGTCACAGTTGGGAAGGTGATGCTACTGGCGTCTATTGGGCAGGGACCAGGGATGTTGCCTCATCTACAGTATAGCACAGGACAGCCTCCCATAACAAAGGGTAGCACAGCTGCAAGTGTCCATGGAACCGAGGCTGGTGGTCCTGCTCCCACAAACCCAGACCAAGGTTTCTCTGTCGGCTGGTTCTTCGTCAAGTCAAGCAGCATTTGAAAAATCATGGCCTTGATTGGACTCAATCCTTGGTCTGGTTGAGACAGGCCCACAGGTGTGTCTGACCTTAAAATCAAACTGGGAACACAGTTGTAGAATCCCCCTGCAGCGGTTCCCTGTGCTGTGCCCAGTGCTGTTTCAGCTGGAAAGGTGGTTGATAGAGGGCAAGAGCGAGGAGCCCACGCCTGAGTGTGAGAGGAGGGCGAGCTGGTGCCGCAGTGACAAATAGCCGCCAGCTTGCCCTCGGCTGCCCTGGTGGTTCAGGCTAAGTCACGCTGTCCTGGCGGGGTGACGGCTGCCATGATGAACCGCCCTCTTGGGCTCTGGTCCCAGCTGGGCCCCACCTCACGCCCATCCCAGGAGGCCTGCATCAGCTCATCCCTGTCGTGCCCACCGGGGTGGGGACGGGTCACGGTGCAGAAGCAGCTCATAGTGTGACCTCCTTCAAAAGCCCAACAAAACAAGAGGCAGACACAATGCCCAGTGAGAGGCCCTGGAGGGTGGGCCCAGCCGGAGCTGTGACACACCAGCCTGTGTGGGCAGGTCTGACCTGAGAGCTGGCAGAGCTCCTGCCCTCAGGGAGCCAGCCTGAGATGGCAGCGATCTTGACAGCCACCCCCTGCCAGGCCCTTAGCTGGGTTCTCAGTCTAGAGAGGCCTCAAGGGAGCGGGGCAGGCGGTGGGGGGTAAGTTGTGCAGGCTCAGCCCACCCCTCTCCCAGGGCTGTCTCTGTGACTGGGGGTCTGGGGTGCACAGCTGGGCAGCGACAGGCCATGTAGCCTGCCTGGGGCACAGGGTGGAGCACATGCCAGCCTCACCTCACCCTGCCTGCCAGTGATCTCAGGACATACACACAAGCAGCTCATTAATTCCTGGATTCAGGACAAGCCCTGGTTAATGCTGGGACAGTGCTAGGGTCCAGGATGTGGAAATGAACAAAAAGACCCATTTCCCACTCTCCTGGAGCTCACACTCCGAGGCCATGAGCGCCGAGACAAGCCCACAGTCCCAGGAAGTGGCAGTGCTGTCCAGGCCTGCACAGACTTCCTCATGTGCCCGAACCCTCGGCGTGACCCCTCCTGAGGTGAGAGGGTCAGGAAGGCTAGGAGACCACCCAGCTGCTCAGGGGCAGAGGCGGTATGGGAACCTGGGCTGATTACTCAAGACCACGGCCCCTGCTAATAAACTCAGCTCTGAAGGTTCTCCCTTTCTCCTTCTAAGAGAAATGAGTTCCTTTCTTGAGGACCTGAGGTGACAAGGAGACCATGATCTACTTGTCTCTGGATTTAATCCAGTCTCTTTCAGTCACTCCTCCCACACACACGCCCCGTGCAGGCATGTTGTGTGGAAGCTGTGCTGTGGTGGGTGCTGGGAGGAGCCCACAAGCCCCTGCTCCTGGCATTCAGCCTAATTGAGAGGGATGGTGACCTACACACCTGAGAGGTGCAGACTCAGGTGAGAAGAGGCCTGTGCACACAGGGGCAATCTGTGAGGACTTCAAGGAGGAGGTGTCCTGTGAACAGAGTGTTGGAGGGTGGCTAAGCCACTCACACCTGGAAGGGACATAAGCGGACCCTACACCTGGATGTGCATTAGCCTGGCAGGCACAGACCTGAGGGACAGGACATTCCGTGTGCTGTCTCACCTCTCTGACCCCCCTGAGGCTCACCTGTGAATTGGAAACAACAAGACCTACAGCTACTAGGCCATCTGGACACCTGCCTCTGCCCCTGGAGCACCTGTGTCCATCACCCAGGTCCTCCTTCCCCAGCCCCAGCTGGGTCCCACAGCGCAGCCAGCCACATCCCTTCACCTGACCTCCACTCCTGAACACGGGGCCCTGCATTGGGGGCAATGACCAGCTGGCTGGTGGAGGTGAGCGTCAGAGAGTGTAACCAGACAACCCAGGGGTCCGGTTGCCTGTCACTACCTGAGCCAATGAAGCAGAGACAGGGTTGAATCCTATACGAGCACTTATCCCACAAATGCTGGCAGCATGGACAGCAGTCTGTCA
>PVJC01000125.1:32500-102402 GCA_004026665.1 Murina feae | reverse complement strand
CAGGGGGCGGTGGAGGGAATGTGCATTAGGAACCGAAGGGGTGGGCTGCATTGAGGTCCTCAGAGCAGTGTGTTGGCATGCTTTCCTGGGGACACTTCTGGAGAGGCGGATCAGGGCTGCTGGTGGGCCTGGCTCCACGCTCCAATCTGCCCACACCAGCCTCGTCCTCCAGCCCTGCAGGCAGGGCTTCCTGCCCGTCTTTGCAGAACGCTGGGAGCTCCTGGGAAAAAGGAGGCCCCGTTGAACTCCTCCGCCTCCACCCACACCTTTCCAGACATGAATGGACGGAGAGGCCACCTGCCCTGAATCCCATAGGACTGTCAGGAGCCCACCTTGCCCTCCGTCTGGCCCTTTAAGCAGCCCACACAGCCAGACTGGTCTGCTCAGTAGATGAGGTCTAGGCTCCTGGGTGAGGGTAGGCAGGCCTTCGTTTGTAAGCCCAGGCACTGCCTGCTTCTGTCATAAAGTTTTATCGAAACACCACGGTCCTGTCTATTTGCTGACCAAGGCAGCTTTGAAGCTATAGTGGCTAGTCTGGGCAATTGCCACAGGTCTGAGGGCCTCATCGTCTACAGCACTTCCTCTCTGTCCCATACAGAGGAAGGTGGCCATGTCCCTCTCAGGTCCATCAGGTTTAACCCCTCCCCTACTTACTCATGGATTTATTTATTCAATCATCCGTGACCGTCTCTCTCCCAGAGGCCAGGAGCGATGCGAGAGGAGGGACTGTCTTCCTAGCTCTGCGTCCTCAACGCCAAACACAGCACCTGAGCCCTGCACGTCCTTAGAATGTAAGGGATGCCGGACCTGCCACCAGGGCGCTCCATGTGGTGGCGAGACCTGCCTGGGAGTGGACGGGTAGAGGTGAATGAGCCACCCCAGCGGGGTAGGGGCTCCTGGCAGGAGGCGCCCAGCGGCAGGAGGCTGAGGACACTAGGGCCTGGACCTGAACAGCTTGGACAGTTTGAGTTTCTGATTCTAAAACCCATGGGTTCCAGAGTCGGAAATCGAAGCCAAGAGAAAGGACCCTGAGTGTTCTCAGAGTTCAGGTGGGAAGTGAGGTCACTCGCCCCCGCCTCCAGCATTGATTGTGCACCTTCCAGGGTCCCCGCCTGGTGTCAGGTGCTGGCAATCTCCCAGTGGACACCCTGGGCCTCAGTTGTCCTCTTGAACCCCAGACCTGGACAAGATCATCTGACCGGGGGATGGGAGGGGAGCAGCGGAGCTGGGAGAACCCACGCTGGCCCCCATGGCTCACTCTGCGCTCTTTAGGGGGCTGCACCCCACCCTCTCCCACTTTGGGGAGAGTCTGGGGCAGTGGGGCAAGTGGAGGGTGGCCAAGCATAGGATCCTCCTCTGACCAGGGCCCCGCTCGCTCCCATCTCTGTGGCTGGTGAGGCACGTGGCTTTGGGCTGTTGGCTGGCCTCCCATGCCTCCCTGCCCCCATGCGAGGAAGGATGCCCATGGCCACCGCCGTCACGGCCAGGAGTCACTGAGCTGACAACTGCAATGCATTTGGCACGTGGTAGCCGACAGACAATAAGATCCCGGTGGCTCATTTCATGGCTATGAAAGGCAGCCTGGCTCCTTGGGCAGCCCCGGTTTCAGGGTCCTGCACAAGCAAGTCCTCTCCCTCCCTGGGTCCCCTCCTTTTGGCTAGTTGGGTGTAAACAGGGTGACCTAAGGCTGGCGCTGCTGAGGGAAATGGTCCCCAGGCAGCAAGCGGGTGGGGATCTAATCTGATTTATCTCACGCGTCTCTGCTTCGGTCCCAGGTGTGCACGCCACACCCCGCCCGCCCGCCTGAGAACTGGCTGCTCTGCTCTCCCAGGACCTTCCTTCCCCACCCCCACCCCACCCCACCCCTATCTCCCTCCCCCCAGTGGCAGCAGAGGGAGGACGTCTGCTTCTGGGAATAAAACTGCACCCACAGCAGAAGCTGAGGCTGGAGCTCTGTGTTAATGAACAGACACCAGAGTCACAACCCGAAGCCCGCATGTCATTTCTACCTCTCGCCCTCCCTTCCCTTCCTCTCACTATTTCCCCTTACTCATCCCTTTTCCCCCACCAGCTCCCCACCCCCCACCTTCTCAGCCCAGACGCTGCGGGGAGGGGATGACAAAGTGGAACTGCAATTGCCATGAAGCCGGGTGCCCTGTATCTTGTCAAAAATCAGCCGCCCGCTCCGTGGGAAAGTGAAACGCGAGACTCTGAGGAGCGTGCCAGTGGCCCGGACCCTCATTTATTTTTTTTCTTCGACTTAAATGTTCCTATGTTTCTTTTTTTAACCTCTCCTGCAGGTCTTTATATGTAGGACACATACAGGCATGCCCACGCACATACACACACACACTCACACAGGGCCCTCACCTCCTCACGTCTGTCATTGAAAGTACAAGAGAGGCGAGAAGAACATCTATTTTCAGCTCTCTCGTTACCATCCCTTCGCCGCTGTGATGACAGAAGTGGATTTCGAAGAACGTCAGGTCCCTGTTGAAGACGAACCGAAGCTGAGCCCAGCCGCCTGCTCTGTAGGTTAAATCTGTCCTTACCTGGCCCGTAGGTAAGCACCAAAAGGTATGTACATGGGCTCTATCGTGCACGCTTTTATGTGGTTAAGAAATGAAGACCCCGGTTTCACACACAGAACCGGATTTGGGCCTCAAAGAACAAAGGTCCCCGTCAGACGTCAGGTTTTTTTTTCCCTCTAACGGTCCTTGGGCGGTAAAAATGAAGTCCACACGTGATAATTTCACGCCCAGGGAAGTTACAGAGATGGTAGGTATCTCTAGACGCAGCTGCCGAGTGTTCCTTTCCAACAGGATTGCTGTTAATTACTGGCAAGGACTTCAGGATAATACTATTTAAATCACTGTAAATTATCCCTCTCAAAAATTAATTTTTCATCAGAGATTGCACACACAAAAATCATGATATCATCTCTGCAGCTGCGATTTAGTAATAATTTCATCTATTATTACCAATGTCAGTTGGATAAAAGGAAAAACGGCACCCCACCAGGCCCATTCCAGTGCAGGCCATATATAGAAATTTTTAACTATCACTTATAATTGCTTTGATGAGCTTAAACCTCCTCTCAATTAACACCCTAAGCGACACAGAGACATCTTAATGGGGGATATAGGTAAGAGAAAAGACATTAATCAAAGAATAAAGGGAAAGGGGCCGAGAGGAAGGAGGACCCACTACACACCTCTCTGTGTTCATCCCACAGAAGTCCTGGATGGCATTTTGGGGTCCTTCTGTCACCCCAGGATCCTGGGCAGAAGGCATGGCAGCCGTGGAAAGTTCCGGAGACCTCAGCGGGCTCTCTGCTATCTGTGAAAATAAAGACTTCTAGGGCACCCCAGCCTCGCACCCAGACAAGCGACGGGAACTTTGAAACCCTGTCAGTTGAACAAAGGCGATGAAAGAAAGAAGCCGAAAGGGAGATATTGTTCCCCGAAGACCATCTCTCGGGACACCCCTAGAGTAGCTGTTTGGGGGATCCAAGTCACTCACGTGCAGGCACCCCAACCTATTCTGGATGGGGCCCGAGAACACAGTGTGTCCCTCCAGACTCTCCGAGTTATGCAGACTCACCCCGCCTTGGGGGAGGTTCCAGAAGGACATGCCTCCGGCCGTTATTTCTTATGAGGCTGCTGGGCCCAGCCTCTGGGAGCATGAAAAAGAACATGAAATAAAACAAAACCCAAGTGAAAACGGACCGGCATGTTTTCCTCTTTTCAAATCCTGCTTGTTGTATCCATGGTGATTTTTGTTTTCAATTAAGATGCCCTAATGAACATGTGTCCAGCTCATGCTTCGCTCCCCGACACAGCCCGGGAAATGAATGGCCCTGCAGGAGCCGGTCTCTGGAGCCATGTACACATGCGTATTGAGTTGGAAAAGCAACGGTTTGCAAAGTCTTCGAGATTGTATCTGTGAAATGTAAACAGGCAGGAGAAATGTGACTTTTAGATCTGGCTTCCCTCTCGCCAGGCCTTTCCCCTTCCCTAGCCCCCAAAGACAAGGATGCCTTACCGTCACCCACTTGTACCCAGGTCTGGGAGGGAGGGGGATGTGAGTGAAGCATAAACTACATTTTTACGCAAAAAATGGCCTCCTTGTGGGCACGGAGAGCCAATCCCCATGCAGTGTCCAGGGCAATGTGCAGTGCAGGTTACACCAATATCTAAACTTCACACATGAGCTGTCATGCACGGTGGGTTTTATCATCCAGGACCCGGGAATGAAACATCAAGAATCAGAGAGTCTGAAAAAGGTTGCAAAGGTCACACAGCCACAAAGTAGAGAATCCAGGATTAGAAATTGGGCTTCGGGATGGTGAGCAAATCAGAGAGAACAAAGAACAGTACCTTTCCTCAGAATAGAAAGTATGTGGGTCGTTTTTACTTTTCTGTTACTTGGACACTTTTCCTAAACCCCTTCCCTCTTCCAAGACCAACAAACATGTTGGTATTAGGCTGTCATATGTCAAATTTTAACTGTAATTAGAATGAGGAGCATCTTTTTGCCTGATTCTTTTTGGGTAATGCTTTCAATATATGCACACACATACACATACATGTGCACACACATACATGTGCACACACATACACAGTAAAGTGTACAAAGTTATATACTTACCCTTAGTATCTATTTTTCTCAATGCATCCTCCTTCTGGCTTAGGTAGTAAATGTTCTGACGCCTTGTTTGCTTAAGAATATCACTTTACTCTCTTGGTATTAAAAGATAGTCTTGCTGGGTATAAAATGTAAAGATATTTCTTAAGCTATTTTTATCCAACATTTCAAAAATAATTCTCCATTTCTTTCTCGATTTAGTGTTGCTGTTGGGAAATACGATTTTTCTCTGAAGATGATTTTTGTACATGTTCTCTTTCTCTCCTTGACTCCGTTGCTTTTTTAAACTTTCCTTTGGGGTTTTTAGATATAATTATGTTGTTTAAAAGTATTATTTTTGTCATTTATTCTGTCATTCCATGAGTTTTTAATATAAAGCTTTTTCTTTCTTTCATTCTGTCGTTATTGTTTTTTAGCATTTTCTCTCCTCTATTTTTTCTTTCCATGACCGCCTCTTATATTTATATTGACATGTGAGCCCCTGGCCTCCATTTATTTCCACATTTATACTTTTTAACTCTTTATCCATGTTTGTTTCTTTCTCAGAGCTTTCTTCAATGATCTGCCTCACTAATTTATTCTTAAAATACTCATTGTGCTTTATTACTCTTAAATTCTTTATGTACTGTGTACTTAGTATCTCCATCTCATGAAGCATTGTAACCACTTGTTTCTGCATTGAAGCCCCAATACCCTTGAATGTTAGGGTTAGAGTCCATCTGCCATGGTCATGCACCCCATGTCCTCACTCCTATTCACCTCAGAAGTGTAGGGAGTGAGGCCTGTGTCCAGCATAATGACTTCTGATACCAATGTCTGGGGGTGGCCACCCCGTTGACTTCATCACCCCACAGCCCTAGAGTAGCTCTCTGTCCATGTCTCCAGGCATGGCTGTTCTCAAAGAGGTTTGCTCCCTTCCTCCATTCTCTGAGGATGTGGAAGGAGGTAGAGGCAGAAACTCACAAGGGCCTGGCCTATATCTCAAACTTGTCCTTGGGGTGATAGCTCCTCACTGACCCACACCACCACTGGGTTGACTCTGCTCTTTTTCTGCCTCACAGAGGTCATAGGGTTAACAAAGATGTGCCAAAGGCAATCTGAGGAAGACAAAAGATAAAGCTGTGCCAACTTTCCCTTGATATCCACTCTTCCAAAATGGCACATTGCCATTCTGAGTCACACAAAGTCATCACTGCCTTGAGTCTCCCAATGTGGTTCTCATAATGTTTGCATGAACTTGTGCAGGTCCTTCGCTTCTTCCTTAATTATATGCCCTTCTGGTGTTGGGTTCACTGGAGGGGACCGACTTCTCATGCTAACCCTATTACCAGACCAGCAGGAACAAGGCAACACTGTAGGGTGTCCAGAGGTTGCTTGTGCCAAGAAAAGCAATGCATAGAAAGAGGAGAGCATGCGCTGCTATATGAAGCACTGGTTGACTGAGATCAATACTGACCTTGTCCTGTTTTGACTCACTTTTATTTAATCTTTATTTTGAGTCTCCTGTCACTAGAGTAAAGTCTTTATCTGTGTCCACCAAGGACTGGCCCGTGAGTGGCTTCTACCCCAAGGGGGAGAGGGAAGATTTGGTGAAGGGTTCCATTGAAGCATCATTTTAGTAAACTCAGCCATCGTGTTCATTTATCAAAGGCCACTGTTTCATCACCAACCATCCCAGACCTGGAGGAGAGATCCCTGGCCACAGTCAGCAAACTAGTAGCTATGTACCGAGTCTACAGCTACAGACACTGTCTCTTTTCATCTTCACAGAACCCTGGAAACAGGTGTTATTACCCACTTTTGACACAAGAAAATTAAAGCCCAAAGAATCAAGAGACTGGCTCATGCTCACCCAGGAAAGAAGGGAAATAATTTAATACGAATTCAAGTCCTGGACTGTAGGTCCAAAAACAGGTTCCCTTTCCAGTTCCCCTGAATCGTGAAATAAAGAGATTGGTTCTCGTTCATTCAAATCATATTTGTTGAGTTTCTTCCATGTTCCAGGATCTGTACGAGACCCTAAGTTTACTCTCCCACAGAAGAGATGCCAATCTCACCTTCTAGGGAAGAGCAAATGGGTGTTTCAGATATGAAACTAAGTCCCTGAAATGAACGTGAGCTTTCCATAGCATGATATTTGCAAGTCAGAAAGGAAGAAGAAAGAGGAAAGGAAAAGAGGCCATTTTGAGAGAGTAGGTCAGTTGTCTAATTTAGGATGTGGGGTCAGGGAGGCTGGGATCAGGGGGATGGAGGTGAACAGGCAGCACCCTCCCTCAGTGCCCGGAACAGCCACATGCTGCCCCAATGCCTTGGTCCCTCCATCTCCACCTGCGGCTCTGCTTCTTGGCAGAACTTGCTCCAGGAACTAATGGCTTATGTTTATAAGCTGTGTGTTCTCCATGAAGGAAAACGACATTGAAACTGACATTGGAGCAATCCAAGAATATTCTTTTTATCAGCAAATGGCACCAATTTCCTGTGAGCACAAGCAACTCTGGGCCTCCAGTCGGAAGGCTTGGCGGAAGGCCGAGCTCTATTTCCAATTCCCAAGGCTGCACTTTCCCCACATCGCCTGCCAGCCGTGGAGAGGGCACGGCCGCATGGAGCCTGGGTTTCCGGGCCAGGGCTGCTCCTTGCTGTCTGTGAAAGCATTTCTTCATCTCGCTGAGCTTCAGCCTTCACACTGTGTGATGCCTGCACCCTGCGGCTGGGCGTTAACGGACCACACAGGTGTAGGCGTTCGCACCTGGCACCAGGGAGCACTGTAGTGACTGCGGGTCTTTGTCTTGCCCACAATAGGCAATTCAGCTCTGCAGGAACCATGGGGTGGGCCTTGTGCAAATAAAGCTGACATTCCCTGACCTCATCAGGCCCTTCTGCTTGGGACCCAGACCTCTGTTCAGAGCCAGAACCAGGATGCTGCACCCGATGGGTCTGGAGGCATCCAGCCCGAGGCACCCCTGTGGGCACAGATGCTGCAGAGGCTGGTCCGACGCCAGCTCCGCAGGGGCAGGCCAGGGCTGTGCGCAATCAAGGGAGTCTAACTGGGTCCCCAGTGCACGTGTCCAGAACACCCCACTCAGTTCCACAATGAAGAGCTCTTAAAGCTGTGAAGTGCTGAATCGGGAAAGCACGGAGGGTTTGAGCACGCTCAGTACAGAACCATTTAATATGAGCTCTCCAACTTTTTCTTACAGAAGCGCTTCATTTTGGAAGTAACTCAAATCATGCTCTCTTACCACACTGAGCACATCATGGATGTGAAAACACAATCACCAACATGAAATGATAGCCCTGCAAAGTCCCCGAACTGGGGGGAAAGAGAGAAAAGGCGATACTCCGTTCTTGCCTGTACAAAACTGTGAGTCAATTTTCCTCTCCAGCTCTGCAAGCATGGTGCATTTTTAACACCAAGTTTCAGCGTGACCCTACCCTTCCCCCTGTCCCCCCTCCCCCCGCAAATGCCATTCAATTCTAATTTGCTGACATGCATTGAATGCCTACGTCAGACAGCCAGCTTCTCACTTCTTAGGTCGCTTCACCCTCCAATCAACTCTGCAATGTCAGTGGTCTTTATTCACTTGACCCCCAAGGAAGCAGGAACTCAGAGAAGCTACGTGGCCGCAGAATGTCCAAGAACCTCGGAGAACACTGTGTCAACGCTCATTCAGAGAGAGGAGCATGGCCCATGCCTGATGAACCAAAGGAAGATAGGTTTTGCCCAACTCTGAAGACTTACTCCAACCAGAATGCGACTGTATTTAGAGATACAGCCTTTAAAGAGGTGATTGCTAAAATGAGGCATTTTCCAGCCCTGGCCCGTGTGGCTCAGGTGGTTGGGCATCATCCAGTGCTCTGAAAGGTTGCTAGTTCAATTCCAAGTCAGGGCACATGTCTAGGTTTCCAGCTCCATCCCTGTGGGGACATGTAGGAGGCAGCCGATGAATGTGTTCTCACACCAATGTTCTCTCTCTCTCTCTCTCTCTCTCTCTCTCTCTCTCTCTCTCTCTTTCTCTAAAAAAAATAAATCAACAAAAACTCTTAAAATTAGGTTTTATAGAGCAGGCCCTCATCCAACAGACTAGGTGTCCTCAGAAGAGGAGAAAATTCTGACACACAGAAAGGGAAGAGAGTGGGTGCACAGAGGAAGGGCCATGTGAGGACACCATAAGAACGAAGCCTCCTGCCAGCCAAGGAGATCAGCCTTGGGAAATCAACCCTGCTGACAATTTGACCTTGGATGTCCAGCCGCCATAACTACAAATAATATGTGTGTTGTTTGAGGCCCCCATGCTCTGATATTTTGTTCTGGTGGCCCCGGGAAACGAATACAATGACCCTCTTTCCTACACGGCCACTTGGCCACTTCACTCAAAGACCCCTGGTTGCCCCCGAAATGTTAATGTGACTTTGCCTGGTGGGAGGTTCCTCTCTAACTTTCTCCGGGCCGCTGCCCTGTTTGAGAAGGTTTTGCCATTTCCTCAGCATGGACTCAATTGTTCATTGGCTTTGCAGAGTGGATTTCAGCGTCAGCTACCCAGTGCTCATCTCAGGAAAGAAACCCCGCCCAATCGGCAAAGATGGCCGGGACAGGGGCTGATCTCATTTGTAAGAATATCCTCATTCCCAGAATCCAATGTTCAGAAATATAAAAAATAGATCAAGAGATTTATTATTTTAGAGTTGAGGGAGAGGATGAGATTTGCAAAACACTGAAGATTTCATTTATACATAGTTTAAAATGTTTGTAAATATTTAACAGAAACATTGAGCAATAAACTCAAATTATTGCCAAGTGCAGGCAAGAACTGGAGGGTAATTCATCAACGAAGAGGGAGGAATGGATACCGTATTTTACTGGGACTCACATATTCTGACATACTAATGGGGATTGTGTCAGTTAAGTGTTGACATGTACCGAATCATGGCCCAGTCTAAATGCCTTAGTCATGGCAGGGAGTTAGAAAAGAGAATATTTGAGAATAATGTGAATTAAAAAGGCAAGTTAGTTTAAATTTCTGTTTGGTAGGCCCCCAGGCCTACAAGTCCAATGGGAATACACTCCAGCTAGAGGCTTGATGAATGGCCCTAATGAAGTTGGACAACCTGGAATACATGCATAAAATGAGTTTAAATATTGATACGGTGTCATTGTGTGTCTGAAGGTATTGAGATGTTCATTCTCCCAGCCAGGCGGGCTCCATCTCATTTATTAAAGGTGGAGATGATTATTTACATTGGGAAATGGAATGTGTGCCCAGATAGAAACCAAGGCAATAAAATAATTATTGTATTCAGGGGGAACAGATGCAGTCCATCTTCGGGAAGGAGAGAAATCAAAGCATGTGGGCGCGTAAGCGTCTGGGAGTTTTGAGGCAGCTGCGCAGAAAACTACGGTGATTTCCTTTGAGGTGATGGTCATAGGTGCCTATGGTCTGAGACGCAAAAGATGCTGTAAGAGAGGTTAGCGTTATTTAATGTGCTTACCTGGAGGAGGAGGCCCAACGGACAGGTGCCCCGTGTGCATCCCGGAGCCGCCCATTCTGCCTAGTGTGTCTATTAGGACATTTCCACGGCACTGCATGGCGTGTGCACCTGCCACGACGCTCGCTTGCTGACGGAGGGAAGGGGCGCAGCGTGATGGTGGGAAGGTGAGGTGTGTTGAGACATGAGAGCTTCTACGGAGAACGCCTCGGGCAGCTGTCTGCCTCGCGTGTTCGACATCAGGGCTGTGCAGCGAGTGGAGCAGCAGCGCATCAGAGCTCACAGGCAGTGCCGAGTCAGCTGGGGCTTCCGAAGTGCTAACTAGGCCGGGAACCGAGGGCGGGCCCGGTATAAAAATAAACCCACCGCGAGCCTGGTTCATTTCCTGCCTACGTATCCGGGCTTGGACGGCTAATTGCACCTCACTGGCTGCGAGGCTCTCTCATGAGGAATGCCACGTAAATGCTCGACTCCCCATCCCATTAGTTCCTATTAATCTCCCGTCATTTTCGCTCTGGCTGTGCACGTGTGACAGCACCCGTGGCCCTCTTCATTGTGATCACTACCCCATCACCACTGCCAAACCCAGCCTGCCAATCCCCACAGCACCCAGACGTGGTGATGGGAGCATACAGAGGACCACCGTCAAGGCCAACAGAGAGGGGTCAGGCCAAGCCACTCCTCCCTCCATTCAGCCTTAGTGAGTGCCTCCAGGAGCTCAGCATACCTGTGTTACCGTAGGAATTGTCTTCACTTCACGGTGCCCAGTTTCCGCACCTACCACATGGGAAGGCGACAGCAGCCATATCATGAGGGTGTTGTAGGGTTCAATACGTGAACATACCCAAGGCTCTTTGAAAAGCCCCTGCCACAGGGTGGGAGCTCAATACATGCTCACGTACTGTTGTTCCTGCTGTTTATTAGACGTGGTCTTGAGTGTCAACGTAGATAGATAACAAAACAGAGCCCCTCTTCTCAGGAGCTCACAGTCATGTAAATAAACACGAAATGCGATTTGGTGTCATTATCATCATTACCATGAACAGAGCCTGACCACAGGGCTTTGTTCCCGAGCTCTACCTACACTCCACCATGTCCATAGCCTCCTTGGGGCCTGACAGGGTTATCCTCTATCAGGAGACCTGGGCCCACAGAAGTCAAGTGGCACGAGCATAGAAAGTGGCAGAGCAGCGTTGCAGGTGTCCTTGCTGTCACTCATTAGGCCCAGGAGTCAGGAGAGGGGCATGACTTCCCAGGTTCCCTGCTGGCCATGGGGAGCTGGCTGGAGGCCTCCCTGGGCTACACACTTTCCTCTCCACTGTGCTCCCCTTTGGGTCCTCAGACTTAGGCATCATCTGTGACCATCCTCAGTGGTCAAGAAAAGGGACACTCGGGGATGGATTTTCTCTGAGTAGAACTGTGGGCTGTGCTTTTTCTCCAGCGGATGGGGCAGATATTCTGGTAGAACAACTTTTATCACCTTGGAAGGCCAGTTGGACAGGCTTCCTACTATGGTCTTACAAGCTAATGACAAATCACTTTCACCAGCAGCGCAGCAGACAGAGGACTATGTCCTCCTTGAATGCTGAGTCTCATGACCTAGACATAAAGGTCACGGGATGCAAATGGCCTTGACTCAACTACGCCTCTGTCTTATGTTGGCCAAGGCCAACCTCTCACTTTTCAACTCTAATTAGCTTCAAACAAAAATCTCTCCAAAGCAACTTACCACAGTATCAAAAAAATCATCATGGTAGAGAGGGAAGTAGATTAATAATAACTACGCAATAAAGGATTAGACATCACTGATGAGGTAGGCTGTGCACATATCAGCTCATTCCACCCTCTCATAGGCATGAAGAACACACACAGAGCTATGCCCACGTGTTGATGAGGACTGGCGCTGAGCCTCACATGCGTCAGCCATGGTGGAGACAACATGTAATTCAGTCTGTCTGAATCCAGAGCCTGTGTCCAAGGAACTTGAAAGTATGAGCAAGGTGAGTTACCCATTCCCTGGACCACAGTTTCCCTTTCTCTACAAGTAGGCAGTTGGTCTGTTTCCAAGTAGCACAACTGTGTGACTGGTGCACACAATGACTGGGCACCGAGGTGAATGGCTCAGGGGCTGACCTCAAGCAAGACAGGTCTGTATGAGCAGCCACTGACCATAGACGAGTCCTTCCCACCCCTCAGCCTCATCTCCTCCCCGGGTGGTGGTAGAACAGGATTCCCTGTCTCATCCAGACTCACGCAGGTGAGTGAGGATTCAATAAGATAATGATGAGTGCTTTGTAACTATGCTGGGTGCAAGAAGTCTTCACTAGAGACTATTCTTACTAAAAATGTGCTCAAAAGTATTTCTAAATGGTCACTAGATGGACGCAGGCTCCACTTCTAGTTCCAGCTTTCCTGAATGATTAAGTCTGGACTTCTCAAAAAAAGAAAAAGGAGTTGTCCTGCCAATAGAGTAAGTGCATTTTAGACTTACTTTGGTTATTTCTACAATAACTGTCTTTAATGTTCACACGTTCATGGTGGAATTCAGAGTGTTGTGCTGCTTGGTAACATGAAGAGGTCACTGTGAATAAGGAGGGAAAACCAGCATCTCAGGTTTGCAATGAAAAATTCTTTTCTGGTTGTATCTTTCAGGTGATATACAAAGTAGTCTATATAGTCTCTCTTCCAACATTCCAAAAAATGAAAAAAAATAAAGAAATAAAAAGTAAATATTTTGAAAAAGAAGGAATAGGCTGATAAGGAAAAGAAAAAAATTTTAAAGGTCCTTGGATCATGTTGTTTTGGGTGTGCATTCTTCCCAGGTGGGTATGAGAATGCATCCCTAAGTTGGAGAACGAGAGAGTCAGAGAGAGAGAGAGAGAAAGAGAGAGAGAGAGAGAGAGCGCGCCACCCTGAAGAGCACTGGCCACAGTTGGTGGGGGAGTTCTTGTTTACCTGTAGCACTTATTGAGCCAACCTAAATGCATGTGGTGGGTCTACCTGGTTCTTGGATCAGGAAGCAATCCTTCAAATGGCTCCTTCTTTCAATCGTCATGTACTAAGAATCTATTTTTTGCCACACTTTGTCCTTGGGCTCTTGGGGATAAGATAAAGATTAGTCCCTCTACTCGTCCACATCAGAAAGAAAGCAGAGAGTGACTTTGCCCCAAGAGGCCTCACATAAACCCTAAGTTCTCTCATGTTTCTATGGTGTGAAAAGTGGAGCTAATGATATCTGTCTTATAAGACTGCTGAGAGGTCAATAGAGACCCATACGTGAAGATGTGCAAAAGGTTAATTCTCTTTTTCTCATTTCCCTTCGTGATTTTTGACATTTGAAGTACTCGTCACTTTTTCTCTTGTATTCTGGTCTAATGGGTTTCTTTCTTATAGTTTAGACTAGATTGAGTTCTTGAGGACCACATGGAAGTCTTTAGAGCTGCTTACCAAATATATCCAGCTGTCTTTCCCAACACTTTCTGGATTACACTTCTTAATCTTCTTGACTTGGGGCTGAGTGATAAATTTTAACACATAATTTGAATGAAAGTTACACATTTCCTTTTCAATGATTGCCAGATCATTCAGAACTCTTTTCCATAAAACCAGCAAATTGAGATGGTGGTCAGTCTCTCATCTAGGATTCCATGGTGAGAAGATGTGGAGCCACTCCATGTGGTGATAATATGAAGTAAGCCTTTTGTACATCAGTCAGATTTAGGACGTGTTTGTTACATCATGTCGTGGAGTCTGGCTCAGGCCATCTGCAAAAGTTATAATGGAGGGTAGCTAGGGCAGATAAGAAAACAGAAAGATACCTGATCAGAACTTCAAAATACTGACATTAAATAAGGAAGACGTTAACATTAAATAAGGAAAATTCAAACCTGACAGAAGGGTCACCTCATTGTTTTCTAGGGACCATGCTGAGTGTTGGGGACACAGTGACAGAAAGGACATAATCCATAGGGAGAAAAATCAAATTGCAGAAAAGGTCAGAATGGCAGAATAATCAGTGGAAATGTAAGGCATTAGAGAGAAATATATCCAGAGTTATAGAGACAATATTCATGTGAATGCAGTTTTAGATCTGTCCATGCCAGGCTGGCTGTCACTGCCACATGTGACTGCATTGAGTGAGCAGATAATCATCTCAGCCACGGGCCAATTCGTTGAAAGGTTATGATGGTAATATTCTCCTTAATACATCAGAATGACACACTGGCCTGTCCATCAGGTTTCCAGTGTTAGGGCAGGAGATGGGGCAGGGAGCATATGCTCTCAGTGGTCCAACACTCTGATACCAAAAGTGTAGCCCTATCATTTCTATTGGTGTCATTTACAGAGAAAGCACTCATTTCTACACTCACTCAGGCTTCCAGAAGACATAAGGAGATGGGTCCAGGAAGAGGAATGACTTGTTGGTGATGAGTTTGGGCTCTAGAGTCAGAATCTTGGCCCCATGTCTTAACTGGCTGTGTGACATTGAACTAGGTAACTGACTGAACGGGTGCAGTTTCCTTATACAAGAAATGGAGACACTGATAGTATAAATAGGTAAATACATGGAATATATTTAAACAGTGTTATGTATGCAGTGAGTGCTTGATATGTGTTAGTTGGTAGTACTGTTGTCATTATTGTTCCAATCATCATCATCATCACCATTATTTGCTAAAGTCATTCAGCTGGTAAGTAGTAGGGATAGGATACTTACATCCTGTCTCCTAGTAGATGGATCAGGGTATGAAATGTAGATTGTGGCCCAGCAGGCATGGCTCAGTGGTTGAGAGTCTACATATAAAAGGTCATGGTTCAATTCCCAGTCAGGGCACATGCCTAGATTGCAGGCTTGATGCCTAGTGTGGGGCATGTAGGAGGCAGCTGATCAATGATTCTTTATCATCATTGATGTTTCTAACTCTCTCTCCCTCTCCCTTCCTCTCTGAATAAAAATATATATTTTTTTAAAAAAGAAATGTAGATTGTGACCATGTTACAAAGCAACCGAGGATAACCACAGGCACCCTCTGTGCCTAAATCTCCACCCTCTGTCCTGCTAGCCAACAAGTGAAACCATCAATGGACCACTCCCCATGACAGGGCATCACCATTAAGCATCATCACTCTGAGGCAGCTCAGAAGTGAGTCTCCCATTATACCCCAACCAACCTCTTCATTTCCCCAGGCCTATCTGGCCCTAATTAGCCTAAGGAAGCATCTGGATATGTTGAATGTTAAGCTCATCAGGAAAACACATGCTCTGATGGTGGGTCCTAAGAGGCAGCCATAGCAGCTCAATTTCACTTCACGGGCTCCAGTGATTATATGAGGTAACGAATGAATGGGAAGGTGTTTGTGGGGTACTCTTTTCTCTTTGCTCTCTCTCTTTAAATGATTGCAAGTAAATAAAAGGAAAGTGACCAGCTATATGTCATACACATCCGACCATCCCTTCTATACTATAAGGTGCTGCCATTGGAAACCAAGAAGCGTCCCAGATGGGTGAGCAACCAGTGAGGATTTCTTAAGAGGAAGCTGTTTGTGTTGGGGCATCTGTGTCTATCATCCCAATTTATAAATTGCCAAAGAATCTAAAGTTTACTGAGAAAAGTTGGAGACTTTCCCCATTGATTAAGCATGCATGCCATTTTCTTGTAGCCATCAAAAAAGCAGTTCCATTGATCACTTCTAGTGATGTGCCCGAAGGATTTACCCTCAGTGCAAACCATTGATTGTCATGCCAATTTCTATTGACTTCAAGAGGTGTTCAGTCCTGACTGGGATCCCACCAGACGTGCAGGTATCCACTTTCAATCATCTATAAGTCAATGTTCAGTTGCCACCCTCGAAGAAGTCCCATCTAATCACTGGATGGCAAGTTCTGAGCTTTCCAGGGGCCTTTCAAAGTCATGGCAATAATGAGGTGCAAGGCTGGTATCTTTTTCTTCCATAGTCCCTCCTTAGCCTGGGATATTCTTCTACTTTATCCTTGGAGAACTGGTAATTTTATGGGGTCCAGCTCCCAGTAGCCATGTCAAATCAGATCTGTTTAAAAGTAGGAGCCAGCCCTAACCAGTTTGGCTCAGAGAGTCAGCCTGCTGACTGGGGAGTCCCAGGTTCGATTCCAGCCAAGGGCATATAACTTGGTTGCAGGCACATCCCCAGTGGGAGGTGTGCAGGAGGCAGCTGATCGATGTTTCTCTCCCATTGAGGTTTCGAACTCTATCCCACTCCCTTCCTCTTTGTAAAAAATCAATAAAATATATTTTTTATAAAAGAAAGAAAGTGGAAGCCATAACAAACCAATGTGCTGTCTAGACATTCTAGACTGTGGGTTCTAGTGATGGCTTTAATTCCGTCTATTCACTCGACAATGGTCCATTCTTTCTTTCACTGCCTACCATATGCAAGGGGTGTTCTAGGAGTTGGGGATACACCTATGAACATGGCAGCTGAGACGTATGGGTTTACACACCTTCTAAAGGGGAGACAGACAGCAAAGTAGCAAGCAAACAAAGGATGAAGATGATTCGAATGGTGATGGCACAATAAAATAACCATTGAAATAGCGCAATGGTCCAGAGAAACATGAGGCACTCCCTTAGGCTGGTCACAGGAAAGTAGAAATCCAGCTTTACCAATCCCACCTCCTACCACCTCTGCCCAAACTGCATTGCTCTGTTCCAGGGGACAGCAAAATATTTTGATGACAGTTTCTTAAAAAAAAAAAATTAAATGATAAAGCAAATGGGGGGCTAAGGCAAGCAGATGAGGCCAAGGAGGAAGGACTGATGAGGGATCCTTGGTGAGGGATTCTAGGCTGTCTTCGCCTTCAGCACGAACTGACTACATCCCCTCTCTTTTCTGATTCTACATTCGAATTGCTTTACAATTAGCATTTACTGCTTCCTAAGAAAGATTTTTCTTCTTATTATCCAACCTTCATCCACAAGAGGAACATCTGAGGCCCTGAATGGCCCACGGTGATGGGTAGAGATGCCATAGAAGGTGAGTTGATAGAGGGGGCATTCACTTTGGGGGGTTAGAGTGAGGAGCTTTCAAAGGCTCTGAACTCAGAGTGAAGAGGTGCTACTTCTGGTCCCAAATGTACAGCTGACAATACGGTTCAGTTAAAAAAAAAAAAAAAAGAGCATGAATTTCTCCTCTGGCCAACTCCAGATTCAGATCCTGGCATGGTCCCTTTCCAGTGGCATCACGACACTGCGACACTGGCCTTTATCCCTGCGCCCTTTCATTTTCACATCTGTCGGGCCTGGTTATTGGGAAGCCTGGGGATAAGGCAGGAGGTGCCTGGCATAAACGGAGGCTCACATGTTGATAACAACCAGGGCAAGACTTCTCACTTGTCTGTGCCGTCGTCTCTTCTTACGGGAAACGGCAGGAGACAGTGTAGTTGAAATAGATCATATTTTTAAAACTGAAAGTTTGCCGGAGTAGAAGAGCTCAATGCCCTCGGCGCATTTCACGTTCTATTAGCCTCCACTCTCACACGTGCTGCCCTTGTCAGCACGCTGCGTCCGCCCGCGTGGCAGCCCATCTCGCTCATGTGATTTGGGGGCCCAGTGAGTCACGTTATTCATTCATGAGCTAATTGTTGATGAGCACCGTCTGGACGGCAGGTTGTGTGAATGGGGTGGAGTGAATTGACATGGAAGTGAAGACACACCAACCTCAGCTTTCTAGGGTAGGAGAGGTCGCATCTATGTGATGGTGTCGTGCTACAGGAGAACGTGCCCAGGGGCAGGGAAAGAAGAGCCAATGTGGGGGACCACTGAGATGACCATCTCCTCCTGTGTGCCAGCAGCTTGGAGCCACTGGGCCTGGTCCCTGTCGCAGAGACATGATGAAAAGCAGTCTGAGACGGGGATGACTCAGGCAGATTCCTAGAGCCTGAGAACTTGAACCTGCAGAGGTCTGGTGCAGCAGGAGAGGAGACAGGACCCCAAAGCTGAAGAGACTGCTGTAGTCACATTCCAGAGCGCCCAGAGTTTAGCCTGCTCGTCCATAGTCAGCGGGCAAGACAGGTAAACTTACCTTTGAGTTAATTCCCTGGAGTTTCAAATGCCTTTGCCTCTAAAAGGAGTAAGACTAGCCCTGGCCAGTGTGGCTCAGCCATCCAAAGGATCGTTGGTTCCATTCCAGGTCCAGGCACATGCCTAGGTGCGGGGTGTGCAGGAGGCAGTTGAGGAATGTTTTGCCCTCACATCGATATTCCTCTCTTTCTCTCTCCCCCTTCTTCTCTTTCTCAAATCAACAACAACAACAAAAAATCTTTAAAAAAAAAAAAAAAAAAAAAAAACAGAAGGAGGAAAACTAGATCTTCTCTCAGGCTGAAATTCGGGATTTCATGAGATGATTCACATACAAGCCTCGCTCAGTGCCTGGACTGCTGCATGTGCCAATTCCCGGGCATGTGGAGGTGCTCAGAGTGCCAGCCACCTCTGAAGGAAGCTCTGAGCTGCCAGTTGGCTTGTCTCCACCACAGGCCTGGCAGAGAACAAGGGCAATGTCAAGGTCAATGACACTTAGTGAGAAGGAGACACATTCTAAACATCATTGCTCAAGCACCTGGTCCCAGCTGTACCTGACACTGTCAACCCTCTTTTGCCTAAGCCAATCGAAATGAACCTGCTCCTTGCCCCAGAGTCGTACTAGTAAATAACATAGAAACGGAGTCAGTCTCTCCTGTTGGACCTGGCGTCCAGCTTGCTCACGAAGGAATTTACTCCCATGAACCATGGGAAGCAGTCCATGAGGAAGGGGAGCCAGCCCTGTTTAGGAATTTTGAAGGCAGGGCAGTGTCTTGACTTGGTGGGCCTGACCCATGTTTGCCTTGGTGTGTCCCTTCCTCCATAAAAGTATTAGAAATTCTATTTTACAACTGGTTGGTATACAAATGAATGTAGTCCAGGCGGAATTCTTTACTATAATTTGTTATTACTTTATGGATGTTTTTCTTCTGATCTGAGAGGAAATTAACACACCTCTGTGGGCCCCTCCATGTCACGGGCCCTGCCCTGCACCTGCTGTGCCCCGAAGAACACAGCCCCACCCGCAGGGAGTTTGCCCTGCACCGTCTCGCAGCCCGAGCCAGTGGGAGCCCATCGCTTTGAGCATCTCTTACTGCTGTGACCCAGCTGTATGATCGTGTCTCATTTCTGAGCATGTCTCAATTTTATACCCAAGCTCGTCTCTGACCTTGATCCTGGAGCCTGATGAAGGCCTGGATTGGACTCCCAGGACTGCTGCCACGTGAGCTGACCCTTGGCCCCACCAAGGCCCCTTCCTTTCAGAGCCTCATCATTTGTAAAATGAGGGAACCAAGCTAAATAATCTTCAACATCTCTTCCTAGTGCCAAAGCCATAAGTCTCCCATTCGCTGCCATTCCCATTCTCATCTTGGAAGTTCTCTTAGCCCCATATATGCCACATGCACACACACACACACACACACACACACACACACACACTCTAATTCCTTCCTTAAAATATTTGCAAATGACCCTAGCCAGTTTGGCTCAGTGGATAGAGTGTTGCCTGCAGACAGAAGGGTCCCAGGTTCGATTCCAGTCAAGAACATGTACCTCGGTTGCAGGCTCCTCCCCAGCCTGCGCCCTGGTCATGGCATGTGCAGGAGGCAACCAATCGATGTGTTTCTCTCACATCGATATTTCTCCCTGTCTTTCCCTCTCTCTTCCACTTTCTCTAAAAATCAATGGAAAAAAATATCCTCAGTGAGGGTTAAAAATATAATTGCAAATGACCAGAGAATAAATTAAAAAGCAAGAAAAGAAAGAATGAAGAAAAATGGCCATGGCTTGAGCTCCCAAGAGTCGAATTGAAACTTGGAGCCTTCTAATACTTTGTACCTGACCTTCCTCACTCACTCAGCTTCCCCTGCATTTATCGGACATGGATGGTAATCCCCCTGGGCCAGCAAGCGATCTGCAATTTCCAAAGTGCCTTCTAACTGATCCGTAATCAGGAAAGGCCCAGCGATCCTGATCTTCACCAGGCTTATCGGGGGGTCACTCTGAAATGGGGCGCCAGGGCCTCCATCTTAAAGAGCCCGGCTCGGCAGTGAGATGCTGAGACTGATGAGCCCAGGTGACCGTGGACGCCGCCCCCGGGCATCACCACTATTATTATTCTGTGTTTCCCTAATCCTCTCATTGAAAGATGATCATGTTATGAATATTAACATTTACCAGTTACATTTGTAACTGCTTATGTGTAAAGAAGCAGCACTTTCTGAAATCAAAGTGACACTAATAATTTAGTCAATTTACCTTTTCCTATCTCCGTGTTTACAGTCGCGTTACTTTGCTCCCACATGCTCTGCATGCTGATGCAATCTTCCTCACAATAAACCTTCCTTTGTTCTTCCTATTTAAAGATTCATCTGTCACCTAGAACAGAGTTCATTCATCCAATAAATATTCATTGAGTGCTTACCGAGTGCCCAGCCCTGGGTAGGTCTGGGGGACAGAGGCTGGGAGAGGGCACAGAGGCTAAGGAGGGAGATGATCGTGGTTCCACCGAGAAATGAGGCAACAGGTGTCAAGATGGGCCACACAGAGGCTATTGCCGGAGCTTCAGGTGGGGACGCCTGAGCAGTTCTGTGTCCTAGGGAGTGTTTTCTGAATTTTAAAAATCAAGGAAAGTTGAGCTAGGAGAGAAAAAAATAAAGGAATGAAGGAAGACATGATTACCTACAGAGAAACGTCACACCTTTTAGGATGACCATTATTAAAAAATCTAAAAAAAAAACAACAACAACTAAAAACCACAACAATAAACAAACAAACAAAAAGTAACAAATGCGGCAAGGCCATGGAGAAATTGCAATGCTCACTCATTGCTGGCGGGAACGTGCGATGGTACAGCCACTGAGTACAGTATGGCGTTTCCTTAAAAAAATAAATAAATAAAAAGGTAGAATTAGTGTACAATCCAGCAATTCCACTCCTGAGTATGTAACACACAACAATTGAAAACAGTGATTCAGGCAAATATTGGTACCCTCGTGTTCATAACAGCATTATTCATAACAGCCAAAAGGTAGAAGCAAACCCATCGATAAAAGAGCGAACAAATAAATTATGGCCTATGCATAAAATGAAATATTGTTCACCCTTATCTACCCATTGTGCATAGATAATCCTTGAGGACGTTATGCCAGATGAAATAAGCCAGCCACAAAAGGATAAATATTGTCAGATTCCACTTATATTCGGTGCCTACACTATTCATAGGGACAGAATGTAGGATGGAGGTTGCCAGGGCCTGGGGGAGGGGCACCGGGTGGATGGTGTTTAATGGGCACGGAGTTTCCAGTTGGGGCATGAGGAAAATGTTCTGGCAATGGATGGTGGTGAAGTTTGTTCTCGAAGCCACGGAACTGTATATTTAAAAACACACATTGGATGTGATGGGCCTGTAACCACAATTTAAAAAAAAAAAAGACGCAGAGGATCCCACCGCCCCTCTCTCCTATTCTGTGTCGCACCAGCTGGGGGCATGGGGACACTCTGACTCCTGCCCGTTTTCTCAAGTGCCATCTCCCTGGGAGCTGCTGTTGTGTGCACGTCCGCTGTATTTGTAAATACAATTTAAAAAACCGCCCGCACACCACCGCATCCGAGGGAAAACGTTCCTGGGCCCTGGAACTGGAGTGCTGTCGTCCCCATTAACGGTAATGAGCAGCCCACGGCGAACGCTCCGCACATCCTGCCCAAAATTTACCCCCTAGAGCTCGCAGATGGAAAAAAAAAAAAGGATTAGCTGATGTACAAACAGAAAACAGAAAATAAAGCCAGAAATGGCATTCTGACCATGGAGATGCCACGAGGCAATTAGCAGGCAATCTGGTGGGATTGTTTCCGAAAGCATCCTAAAGAGGGCATATGGCGGGGAGGCTGCGTGGAGTCCTGGTCCCCAGATCCAGCTCGCATTCCAGTGCATTGGGGGTACCGTGGCCCTGGGTCGGGGGTGTAAGCTGGGGCTCTGACCTTGGAACCTATTTTTAAAGGTAAATGTCCTCTTAAAGACAGATGAAAAGAAAGATGGACCTATACTTCCCAGATCTCCCGAAAGTTCTGAAGTGTGTGTTTTTTTCAAGTGACTTTCTATGAGGTTTTTAAGATTCTTGATGCATTCTCATAATTAAAGGCATCTAGGCTTTAATTCTCTCTTCATTCTGAATCTCCCCTACAGCCTTTGTCATGCTCTCCGTTGTTAGAGAATATTTAATCAAATTAACACAAGTAAAAGGAGCCTTATTGGAAGATTCCCCTCTCTCTCTCTCTCTCTCTCTCTCTCTCTCTCTCTCTCTCTCTCTCTCTTTCTCTCTGTCGTTTATCTTTCTTTGTGTCTTTTTCTCTCTTGATTCCTATCATCTGTTTCCCTCTGTCTCTCTCTGTTTGTCTCTCATTGTCCCTTTATATATTTCTTTGTCTTCTTCTATTCTCTTTATCTTTGTTTCTATCTTGATTACTCTTTCTCTCTCTCTCTTTCTCTCTCTTCCTCCCTCCCTCCCTCTCCTCTCTATGACATCTCATGGGCTTTCATCCCTACTCCTTTCCATATTACTTCACTCTCCAGCTTCCTTTACTTCTTTGTCAACATTTAGGTGGACAAAGATGACTTCTAATCAATATCCCCCCCCCCCATGTCCCATGCCACCACTGCCTAACTGGGTCCATCTCTGAGACTTACTCAAACTCTCCCAAAAGAGAACCTGAAGGACCACCTCCCTTGCTGATGGGTTAGATACTTTCCAATAAAATCAAGTTCTTGCCTTTCCTTGAAGAAGTTTTGGCCGGGGCTGGAGGGAGAAGAGAAATACCACCTGCTACCCACATCTCTGAAACTGGAGCAGGTCTCCGAGAAGGGACATGAGCACAGCAGGTAAACCAACGACTCAGCCAACCAGCTTGTCTGGCCGTGAGCTAGAGCACCAGCTGACAAAGACTGGTCTGCAGCCAAGATGCTGTCAAGGTGTCTACAAGGTCAAAACTATTTCCATAGTGTTTCCAAGACAGCATTGCCTCTATTCTACTCCGTTGGCATGTGTAAGGATGGAGCAGAAACTGTGCAGGGTGAAACTGCTGGTGACTTCGCATGAATCAAGGCAGTGGCACCAACTCGTAGTTGCTGTATTCTTCACCATCATGCACCTGAAGTTCAAAAGAAGGATGTCCTTGCCCTGGCCAGTGTGGCTCTGTTGACTGGGCATTGTTCTGTACACCAAAAGGTTGCTGGTTCGATTCTAGTCAGGGCAGCTGCCCAGGTTGCAAGCTCAATTCCAGGTAGGCAGCATGCAGAAGGCAGCCCATTAATATTCCACTTTCACACGGATGTGTCTTTCTCTCTCCCTCTTTCTTCCTCCTTCTCTTAAAAAACAAATGGATAAAAACATTTTTTAAAAATAACAGTACCCTTCATATCCCTTAAGAATATCCACAATGAAGCAGTAAAAATAATTAATTTTATTATTTGTTGACTCCTTTTCCCATTCCATGTACAACAATGGGAAGTACCCTTAGAGCATGTCGGTTGCACATGCCTGTGACTGCTTGAGTTGCCAGCTGAACTAGCCACTTTATTCATGCAACAATACTTTTCTCTAGAACAACTGACAGAAAAATTATGGTTATTCAGAATTGTGTATTTAGCAGACATTTCTCTTGATGCCGCATAAAATGAGCCTGTTGTTTCCAAGGAAAGAAGTGACAATATTAGAATTCACATGAGGCTATCTGAATTTTAGGCAACTTCTCTCTACTACCATGAGCTTGGCAGCTCCTTCATCCCTGCAACCTCTTCTGATGAGATTGCTGGTGATATCATTAATGTGATGTTTAAAAATACTTTAAAATTAAAGGTATCAATATTGACAAGATTCGCATAACATAGTGAACCAACATTAAAAAAACAACAACAGTGTATAATGTTGCCAAATTACATATGGGTCTATGAATAATTCCACTCAAAATTCAAAATAGAGAATGCTTTTTAACATAATAATTAATGAAAAGCGTACTGATATGACTTCTGATTTCACATTACAACAAAGCTTTGAGAAACTAACAATTACTGGTTTTTGGTATAGTATCAAAGAAGAATATCCAAAATTATCTGAAGAGGCTATTAAACTGCTTCTCCCTTTTCTAAAATATATATACGTGAGAACCCAGGTTTCTTTCATATACTTCAAACAAACCAACATCATTCTACAGACTGAGTGAAGAATGTACATATCTTGAAATGTACTTGCTTGACTCCATATTGATTTTGAAATCTATTCCTTTAGAACATGTAACATATATTTTCACTGTTCTATAATACTCCAGTGTAACTGACATAGTGTGCATATTCTCATCCAGAGAATGAGCTTTTAGGTTGTCTCCAATTTTTTTTTTTAATGTAATCACAGTGCTACTGTGAACATTTTTGACATCTGTCTCAGTAGGCATACTTTCTTTGGTTTTATTTATTGCTAGATCTATGAGACCCTTTACCTTAACTAATACTAGTCATAGCTAATTCTTACTGAGCACTTACGACTTGTCAAGGCCTTTCTAACAGTGTTACATACAGGGTGTCCCAAAAAATGTATACACACTTTGAATGATTATAAAGTCAGTGTTGATTAACATACAGTTCATTTTCAAAATGTAAAAGAATCTACAGAAATGAATAGAAGCCTGTGTGATCTGCCCATCTCCCTCCTGCTCGCCAGGCTCTCAGACCCCAGGTCCCCACACCTCATGGCTCCCGAACCTGCTTCTGCCGTAGGCTCTTCGCACTTGAAATTGGCTCTGCGTGGGACATTTTCCCGGGCAGCCTCATGATCCCCAACTTCACTCCTTTCCAGTATTTGCTCAGATGCAACCTACTCAATGGGGCTTCCTTCCCTTGAGCATTCTATTTAGATTACAACTGCCTCCCCCTCCAACTCCATTTCTCCCCAACTCTGTTTTCTGTGCATTTCCATGTCATGCGTCACCTTCCTGAGCCCCACCGCCTTAGTTAGTGTGCTTATGGCTGATTGTCCATCTTCCCACTGGAATGTCAGTTTCATGTGGCAGTGACCTTGGTTTTGTTCTCTCTGTGTCCACAGTTCCTGAAACACAAGGCTCGGCAAAACTTGGTTGAGCTGATAAGCTTTCCTATGTCTTCCCCAGCATTGATCTTGACTTGCTTATGATCTGTGTGCCTGTGCCTGGGTCTCACCCAGCCGTGGCGAGGAAAAGGGACTTTTTCTGCAGAGGAAACATGGGCAAAGAATTCCAACCAGTCCCCTGGAGTGGGAGCCAAGAGGCGGGCAGGAGACCCTTCCCAACTGCACGGGCGTGGCAATGAGCTTCTCTGCTCCTGAGGGTGGAGTGTGCCTAGGAACTCAGAGATGGAAAAGAAAGCCTGCTGCCCAGGCACCATGGGAGCCAAGGTGAGAGTTATAAAAGGTTTAGGTCAGCGCCTTTCTAAGTACCTTCACCATTCCCAGAGGGCCTTTCTTATGTGGTAGGTATTACAGAGAGAAAAGACCCAGACATGACAAGATCCACACGGGTAAAGACAGCTATTAAAGCGAGCATGATGGATTTCATAGCATCTAAAGGTAGCTCTCCCTAACTCCAGACACAGCCGCCTCCCAATGGCGGCCCCCTCATTTGCATAGGTAATTGACAGCCTGTTAACAGCTCATTAAGGACACTGAAAACCATGTGACAACTACAAACGTGCGCGTAAATGGGGACAGAATCTGTGAATTGCGCGATATTGAGAACTCAATCAGATCTGATTACAGGTCAGGAGACAAGTTATCAGTTCTTCTGATGAAAAAGCAGGGATGTCTCCCAACGTGGGCTTTTCAAAGACATTTATCCCACAGTCTTGCCGTCCCCAGGGTCACACACAATAACCTGGACGGCGGTGGTGCTCAAGCTTAGCTCTCACGCATGCCAGGAGGCGACCCGTTTAATATGCATACCCACTGGCGGGTCCTATCCGCGTCTGAAAACACCCATTAAATGGCTTCTGCAGTTTTAAAATTTGTTCTTAAAATTCACCTTTTTCATAAACACAAGTCATTTAGAGACCACCATCTAATATTCTGCAAGTGAGAAAAATGTAAAGTGTGATTTGATTTCGGCCTATAAAAAGGAGATAAGTTTCCTGATTTGCACACGGTTACTATCGGTACATTTGGATGCTGCATTTTTTAAAGGAACATTTGAATATAAATAGTGCAAGTAATTGTTGTATCAGCAAATCTCCGAGTGTCAGGTGCCGTGCAGAAAGCCTCTTTCCTGGAAGTTTAAAGGCCGTGCAGCTCCCGTTGAGAGCTGCGAGCTCAGTGCCCCTCTGCGACCAAGAGCACACTCTCTTCTCCTCTCCCTGCCTGGGTCTACCAGCAGCAAAGGGATCGTGAGCATGGATTGAAGGGTCCAGGAGAAGCCACCTCTTGCTCAGTCCTCAGGGCTCAAAATCTATTCACAGGGTTGCAGGCCAGACTCCTAGCTCTGGACAATGTGGCCAAACCCACTCTGCACCCTCTCTTTCCTCCTCCACCCCTGGGCCTTTATCTCGGGTGGACTTGCTCACCTGGTTTGTTCTCCCACCCTCTATCTTGTTTGCATGGACACTTCCTGCTCATCCAATCGGGTCCAGCCCAAGGGATGCTATCAAGACAATGGTGACCTATATCCTTTCTGATTGGTGTTTCTGTTTTTTGGGATATAGACCTAGAAGTTAAACCATTTGCAACAGCATGGATGGAACTGGAGAGCATTATGCTAAGCGAAATAAGCCAGTCAAAGAAAGATAAATATCACGTGATCTCACTCATTTATGGAATATAATGCACATCATAAACTGATGAACAGAAATAGATACAGAGACCAAGAAGCATCAGATACACTGTCAAACTACAGTGGGAAGGTAGGGAGGGTGGTTAAGAGATCAACCAAAGGACTTGTATGCATGCATGGAAGGATAACCAATGGACACAGACACTGGGGGGGTGGGGTAGGAGGTGAGGGAATGTGCTGGAAGGTGAGGGTGGCTGGGGTGGTCAATGGGGATAAAAGGAGACATATGTACTACTATTTGTAATATTTTAAACAATAACAAAAGACAGTGGTGACAAGAAGAAAAAACACAGGGTCAGGATTCAGGAAGATCCAATGGAAAGCCACCCAGCTGCCTGGCATCATCACTCACTAGCAAGGTGGTCCATCTAGGGTTAGATATTTAACCCCTGCAGCCCTCGGTCTCTTCAGCTATGGCAAGGAAACGATACTATCTACTTGGAATTCTTGGCCATGTTGGGTAATTGGCATAAAGCCCTGGTACAGGATAAAATCTCAATAAGATCAAGAATGAGAATTGGTTCCAATCTCAGGGTCTTAGCATTAAGGCCGTACTAGAGAGATCCATCAATGGCTTGGGCCACAGTGGCCGCTTGACCTGAGAAAAGCCAACACAGAGGCTGAATGGAGACACCTACTGTGTTCTGACACGAGTAGATGAACTGGGCAAGTAACCGCCCTCGTGTTTGGCAGCCCAGGAAACTGAGTCTAAAACCACATGCTCCAATGCCATTGTGAAGTAGGGTCCCATGGGCAGGAGTAAAGGTGGGGGACAGGACAATAGAGAGAAAAGTAAGGGCATCCGCTTCAAAGACACTCCACGAACCAAACAGAGATGTAATGCCACTGTCCGGCCCGTGGCATGAACTGTAGAGACAGATCGATGCATATTTATTCATTTGGGCCCCATCGTGGTCTACCAAGTACATGAGGTGGTTCATGATAGAAATGCATTAAATAAAATAATGGCCAGCCAGACGGGGGTCATGAGTCAGGACAGAGAGCCTTGGAAGAAAGCAAGCTCTTTCACATATACTTGGGGAGGAAAGTATTTAAATGGTGAACTGAGTGATTGTAGATTGAGGATATCTGTTCTGAGTCATGAGTACCTTGACGCAAGGAAAAAATGATTATCTAAGCACAGACTGATGCACATCATCGAAAAAAGCAAAACAAAGGGTCCCCGTACAGGGAAGCAGTAGGCTGTGAGTGGAAGCAGGAAGAAGAGCTGGCCTGGACCAGACTGGAGAGAATTCCATTAGAGAGCAAACTCCAGGGGGATAATGTCAGAAGTGAAAGTCAGAATCCCACTGCATGTAATTTATGATGGGAGGCATATAATTACACTGAAATTAAGTGTGCAATAAATTCTAAATAGAAGCCACCTAATTGTTTTGTGGTGCTCAGCACAACACGTATTTATGAAGCACTTAGCACACAGCCCACAGCAGTGGAGCTGTCTGTCCGTTTCATCCTGACCGTGCCGCCATGGTGGAGGCAGCCACGGCGTTGTGAGAGGTGCAACAACCCCACCATACGGTGCTGAGAGCCACACAGCCCCTGGGGAAGGCTTTACTTGGACCCAGGATGGATTCCCACCTGAGGACACACTGCTGTGCCCTGCCAGGCTGGGCCCTGCCCCGTTCCCTCTGCCCTGAAGGACTCATCACACAGTCACACCTAAGAGAATGTTCGACAAATCCAGGTTTTGAGAGGAGGTCTGAACACTACGTGTTGGCAGTTTGTTCCGTGGACTGCCTTATTCTCAAATGCTTGGTGGTGGTAGTTGTTTTTTATTTATTTATTTTTTTGAGATGTTTACCAAAAAAAATGAGTTTCTATGGTCAAACTCACATGTTCTATTCCTCAGCCAATTTACACACTCCTGGCTGAGAGCCTCTCTGCAATCACCTCCTCGGTGAAAAGTAATGCCTCCCTAGACCTTAGCGTTCATCTTCCACACGCGGGAAGGAACGGGATCCCAACACGCAGACCAGGCGCTGACTCGGGGCACAGGCCAACGGGAGATGCCCCCTCGAAGGCAGAAGCCACTTCCGGAAGGGTTTGGTTTAGGAAAACACATCAGGGTTGGTATCTGGGACATTCTCACTGTTCTGGTCACATGTTCATTTGAGTTTAAAATGTACGTGGACTGGGGCCCCGGGTTACTTTCAGGGCTTAGGATCTGAGCACCCAGGGGTCTGCTGGGCCTCATGCTGAAGTTCACCCTCCGTTGGCATCATGGGCAGACACAGAGAAGCCGGCGGAGATGCCCCTGACCCTGCCTCCACCTGCCTCCATTGCTCCTGTTCTGCCGGCACCTGCCAGCGTCCAGTCTGCATGCGGGCAACCCGGTGCCGGCAAGAAACAGCAAGTCCATTGCTCCATAAGCAACGAGTAGGCCTTCGAGGAATCTGGGCCTGGGACGTCCTTTGCCTGTGGCCACTCCTGCTCCCCAGGGAAGGCCGAACTGTCATCAGCTCTACCCCAGCACGATGCCCGAGTCCCTTATGAGACACTAAATCCCCACACTGAGTGTACATGTGGGCTCATACATGTATGTAGACACACACACACACACATATCTCAGGGTGCACTTCACTAACTCAGCCTCTCTTTCACCAAATTTTGTGAAAGGGCTTTGCATTCTCCCCTCTCTTGCCTGCCTCTCTGCCCACCTTCCCCAAGCCTGGCCCCCTGTAATAAGTCATTACTTTTAAAAATATTTTTATTGATTCCAGAGAGGAAGGGAGAGGGAGAGAGAGATAGAAACATCAATGATGAGAAAGAATAGAAATATCAATGATGAGAGGGAATCATGGATCGACTGCCTGCTGTACACCCCACACAGGTGGAGCCCACAACCTGGGCATGCGCCCTGAACGGGAATCGAACCCTGACCTCCTGGTTCATAGCCATGCTGGCTGGTCCCCACAACTCCCTCTTTTATTGGTATTATTATTCTGGTAAGTGATATAGGCAGTACCCCTTCCTGCTTCAAGGGCCCTGCCCATAGCAAGGACAGCGCTCTGTGCTCGGTGACCATCTCGGTGGCAACGTTCTTCCTCAGGCAGTTCCCTTGGCAGCCTCCTGGCGGCCACCGGCTCATGGTGGCCCTGCAGATGACAGCTGTCCCTGTACCTTCTCTCGTGGCCTGTCATCTTCTTTTGATTTGCCTTTTGATTCAGAGGCATTCTGCACGCTTTCATCATGGGCTGGACTAAGTCCTGGCAAGTCCCCTGCGGCTGTCTCCTGTGGAGGGAGATCCCCACAGGACTGCACTTTGAGGTGTAAATGGGCCTGGCCCGGCCTGTGCCAGGCGAGCCCAGAGCAGGAGGCTGTCACTTCCCTGTGCACAGGGGACAACGTGTTGTTGGTCCTCTCTTGGGCTCACAGGCCGCTGCACCCATGACAAGTGTCCCTTCATGTCAATTAGTGTATTCATCTTGCCTCCCCTCAACCCCCGGACAACTTGGAAGCTGGCAATGTGGCGACAAGAATGCACAGGGTCTACCTCGCTCGCTGGGCACAGAGCTCATTAAAGCGCCCGCTCCTCCCAGAACACGCGCCTGCCCCTGCGCAGGGCAAGGAACCAGCCGGCCCAGACCGCGGCTCCTGTCCCGGCGGACGGGGCCCACAGGGTTAAATTGCTAATCAAGGTTCCGTGAGGTCTGCCAGAGCCCAGCCTCCAACACGTACATCTGTTCAACAATTATTACAGCATTTTTGTCATAAAAAATTCAACACCCTGAGTGTCGTGCTAGCAAAACCTGAAAATTTATGCAGTGAATAGAATAGCTAATTTCTCTGAGGAAATGCAGGGGGGGAAATTACAGATTTTACTTCAATTCCAAGCACCAGAGCACGCGCATCCGACACCCTCCATGGCTTTGTCACCCCGCCGGCCAGAAGGGGCACTTCCCATCCATCCGGGGGCCGGGGTGGCTCTCCACGCACGTCTCCACTTTTGAAGAAGCCACACTGGGACACTCCGGTCGTGTCTGTACACCCACCCTGGGTGTCTTTCAAGGACCTCTCCCCTTCTCCCCCCCCCCCATTACACCTCACAGGGTATGGAATCAGACTGCTGGGGGTGAGGGGGATAAGGGGATAGGGAGGAGGGGAGAGATTGGAGGGAGTGGCTTGCCTTGGTGCCACTCCCTCTTTGCAATCTGCCCTGCACCTTTGAAACAACTCCTTGGGGAAAACAGGGTGGAGAGAGACTCCAGTAGCTGCCTCGTCTTTAATCTCCTTAATTCATCCTAACGCTGCAGCGGTGTGATACTTGCAAGCCAGCGCTGAAGCCGCAGCTCTCCTGCAGAGGGTCTGGAATGCGGATGTTATGCTAACGCTCACGCTGTCTAGTTAGGCTGCCGGTGGAGTGGAACGCTGTGCTCCAGGCGATCGCAGACTCTTCTCCAGGACCGGAGCCTGGCTCCTGACTGTGTGTTGGCAGGGGATTGTCACCGAGACTGGAAGCAACAGGAATCTCTGGCCGTGTCACTGCAGTGGCGACATTCACATCACCCCAAAGATTCAGAAGCTTGTCCCCAAGTAGAGAGGTCATGCTCCTCTCCATTTAAGACTCCTCTAGGGCCGCTGGCCTATTTTCCCTGGAACATGATGGTCAAAGGCACCAGCTGCCCTTTGCCAGCACGCTGTCTCCTCCACGCTGGCCGGCTAGCCACCATCCCTTCACTGAACCAGTGCAAGTCTGGTCCTCACCCTGCTCAGGGCTCACCACCAGGGGACATACAGCCCCCCACAGGAGCCCATGAAGACGCACTGCTGCCATTCATGTCTTAACCAAAAGCTGGGGCCATTTCCAAATAAAATAAATCATCGCCTTTTCCTTTTGGGTGTTTTTCCGCCTCTTCCCCTGCCTACCTTTCCTGAAGGCGCGTGTGCCCGCAGAAGAGTACAGGGAGGCTGCGCATGTAGGTCCTCTGATTAGTTCTGGGGGGATATGCAGCCCAGGCTGACCAGGCCTCTGCATCAGTGACAGCGTGTATAGTACCCTGTCCCCTGCAGGCAGGCTGCGCCCCAGGCACCCAGGGCCCAGTAGGAGGAGGCCACCCCTCCTGCTCGCAGCCCAGCTTCTCCCTCTGCACTGGCAGCAGCCAGGCTCTGCTTCTGTCTGTCACACAGCGAGGTCCCCAGTGCGTCCACCCGGCTGCCTTTCCCCCGTGAGTCTGTCCTGAGGCTGGAGTCGTGGGCTGAGCCCCGGTGAGTGCAACATTCATCAGCCAGAGTGGCACTGGAGTGACCCTCATGCATCTGCTTTGGGCCTCAGACACCAGATCAACATCATCTGGCCACGCACAGCAACCATGTTGCTGATGGTAGGGCGCAATGAGCACCTCCTAGGCTCCTGAGCTGCACCTGTTGTCCTATATAATTCTCAGAGCAACCCTAGGAAGAACGCATCATCAGCCCCTGTCCAGCTGAGAGCTCTGGGGCTCTGAAGTTAAGCCATTTCCCCAAGACTGCCCAGTCCATGAGCCCCAGGGCCCCGATCCCAAGCCGGTCAGACTCCAATCCCCTCTCTGTCCTCCACGCCATGTGGCCCCTGAGAAGCAAGTTTAGCATGTGACACAGAATGAAAAGGATAAAAGGTAGACTTGTGGGGCAGAGAACACCTGGACAGTCTGTCATTTAAAGTACCAACTGAGCCCAGCCCACGTGGCTCAGTGGTTGAGCATTGCCCTATGAACCAGGAGGTCACGGTTTGATTCCTGGTCAGGGCATGTGCTGGGTTGCAGGCCGGATCCCTAGCGGAGGGCATGCAGGATTCTCTCTCCGGTGGCAGGTAGGGCTGGGCTTAATCGGGCAGAGCTCCATGAACACCTGGAAATCGCCCGAATGTGCTTCTTGATGAGACACAAAGGCGAATGGAAAGAGCATGGGCTGCAGGATTAAACAGAAGTAGGTGAGAGCACTGAGCTCTCATCTTGCCGTGTGACCTTGGGCAAGTCAAAAGATTTTGATTCTCATCAATGAGAATCTCATCATGGATGTTTCTGTCTCTCCCTTCTTCTCCCTTCCTCTCTGAAATCAATAAAATTACATTGTAAAAAAAAAGGGGAGGGGCAGAGAGGGGTGGTACCAACCAAGAAACCAGAAAATCCAGAGGAGACAGGGCCTTGGCCAGACCTGAGACCACAGAGGCAGCATTGCCCAGGCGAGTGTCTACGCTCCTGCTCGCTCCTCCAGATCTCTGATTTCCCAAGTGTGTCCCGGAGGGGAGGAGTTTTAAGTGAAATGGGTTACAAAGCTCTGGGGTTACCACATCAGTCAACACTGATCTGCTGTTGTTTACTTTACATGCCCAAACCTCCAAAATCAGGCCCCAGAACCTCCACTTGGCAAGACCCTCTTTTCTGCCATCATTAGCCGTCAGCCAGACCCGCCTCTGCCCACAGGAAGTTCTCAAAGCCACCATTACTCAGATCTTACCTTCAGCACAAAAGGGGCACTTGGGTTTCCAGATACTTTGTATTTCTTACCTGTAGCTGCATAATGAATCATCCAGGCACAATGGCGAGGAGAGGTACCCATTATCTCAGTTTCTAACGATCAAGAAGAGGCGCATCTTATTTGGACTCATTGCTTCCAGGTCCCTCCAGGAGGTAGCCATGCTGGCAGCAGCCTCTGCTGTCACCTAAGGCTCACGAGGAAGCATCACTTGCAAGCTCCCTCCCCTGGTTGTTGGCAGGACCCTTGTCCTTGGAGGCTGTTGGATTGAAGACCTCAGCTCTTCACTGGCTGTTGGGTGGAGGTCGTCCCCCCTCCTTGCCAGATCTGGGGCAGTCAGATCGGCCCCGCAGCTCCCAGTATGGCGGTTGGGTTCTGACAAGTAAGCAGGTGAGGAGATGAGAGAAGAAGTGCCCAAATGTCATGGAAGTCAGTCTCCAATGATCTAATCCCAGAAGTGACATCCCATCCTCTTTGTCTTATGGTCTTTGCTAGAAGTGAGTCACCAGTTCAGCCCACACTCAACAGGAGGAGCTTGCACAGAGGCATGACTACCGGGAGGAGCAGGTAATGGGGAATCACCTTAAAAGCCCACTCCCACCGCAGACCTCAATGCCCTCCTGTGGGGTGGACAGTTGAGAATGTCATGACTTCACCTGTCCCAGAAGGGCCTGCCCTCTCCTCTGGTTCCCCAGGGCTGGGAACCAATGTTTTCTGTCCTCCTGGGTGGCTTCTAAGGACACTTAAAAGCTTGCTCCTCTTTCTCTGCAAAGCCCTTGGCCTTATAACAACAGGATCTATGACACCAGTGAGTCATCACCATCTACTGAGTCTCCACTCAGACAAGGCACTAACCTAGGGCTGTGAGAATGTCATCTACTCAAGTCCTCTGCGTAAGCCTGAGTGGTGGATGTCAAGGAGTCATCCACCATCACTTGGTCACCTAAGCAATGGAGTCAAGTTCAAGTGAGAGTTGTGTTTCATCCACTCAGTCATGGACTTTCAGAAAGAGGTCTGCAACGTCATTTTTAGAGAAATTATGCAAACTCAGGTATTTGAACTCATCCTTGCTATCACTTCCAAAAGGTCCAGCATGGCTTGTGCTGAAAATTATTAAGTGAACCAGGTTATGTTAGTCACTTAATAAAACAATACCAGAGCCCTAACCAGTTTGGCTCGGTGGATAGAGCATCGGTCTGAGGATTGAAAGGTCCCAGGTTCGATTCCAGTCAAGGGCATATACCTTGGTTGCGGACACATCCCCAGTAGGAGGTGTGCAGGAGGCAGCTGATCGATGTTTCTCTCTCATCGATGTTTCTAACTTTCTATTCTTCTCCCTTCCTCTCTGTAAAATAATCAATAAAATATATTTTTTAAAAAGAACAATACCAGAAGCACACAAATAAATACGACCTAGCTATGTTAGTTTGAACCACGTGACATGAACATGGTTAATGGTCAAGAGAGCAAATAGAAGCAGTTCTATGTCGTTTCTAATATATTTTGGGGGATGTTCTTATCTAAACAAATGATCTTTACATGTGCACAAAGGGTGGGTTCATATGATAAATGAACCTCATCTACAACACAACTTCTGTAGATTAAAAAACAAAGATTTGAACGCAGTGCCCCTCGGTCTGTGGAAAGGAGCAAACAGCAGAAGCAATCCTGAGGTTACTGAACCAGCATCTGCATGGGCCCTTCCCACATAATATTTTATTAAATCTTCATAAAATTGTCATCCCAACTTTTATACTTGAAAGGAAACAATCTTTTGACTTGCCCAAGATCACACAGCAAAACAAGAGCTCAGCGCTCTCATCTAGTTCTGTTTAATTTTGCAGACCATGCTCTTCCCATTCGCCTTTATGTCTCATCAAGAAGCACATTGGAGCGATTTCCAGGTGTTCATGGAGATCTCCCTGACTAAGCCCAGTCCTACCTGCTATAGAAATAAGCATAAATAAAACCAAAAATAAGAGCGAATACCTACTATAGGTTCATGGTATCAATGCAAACAGACTCAGCTCAAAGACAAATTGCCCACTCCTAGGGTAAAGGTGACTAAGAAAAGTTGATAATGACTCATGTTTCCCCTCTGAAAAATGCACTGTGGCCAGCAGAAGGATAGGAAAATATTCCCATCTATACTAATAAAAGAGTAATATGCTAATTAGACCAGGAAACCTTCCGGACATCCTTCTGGACAAAGCCAGGGTCTTGGCCATCCTAAAAACTGCCCCCAAACAGCCCTCAAACCCTCATCCATGCCCACCCTGCCCCTAGTGGGGACCCTCATCCTGATGGAGATGTGGCCAGCCTGCAAACACCATCAGCCCCTCATCCAGGCTAGCCATGCCCCCCAGTGGGGACCCTCACCCCAATGGGAGCTAGGCCAGCCTGTAAACCTCCCCAGCCCCTTGTCCAGGCTGGCCGTACCCCTTAAGGGAACCCCCGCCCTGATTCAGGACCCCCTTCAGGGCAGACCAGCTGCCCCCCCCCCCATGCACCAGGCCTCTATCTATACTAATAAAAGTGTAATATGCTAATTAGACCAGGAGACCTTCCAGACAAAGCCATGGTGGCAGGGCTGAGGTAGAGGTGGTTAGGAGCAATCAGGCCAGGAGGGGAGGGCAGTTGGAGGCGAGCAGGCTGGTGGGGGGAGGAGGGGCAGTTGGGTGTGATCAGGCTGGCAGGGGGGCCAGTTGGGGGCAATCAGGCCAACAAGGGGGGGGCAGTTGGGGATGAGAGGGCTGGCAGATAGAGTGGTTAGGAGTGATCAGGCAAGCAGGCAGGTGAGCAGTTAGAAGCTTGTGGTCCTGGATTGCAAGAGGGATGTCTGACTGCCTGTGGATGGGGCCTAAAATGGCAGTCAGACATCTCCCAAGGAGACCCAGATTGGAGAGGGTGCAGGTCGGGCTGAGGGACCCCCCCCCCCATGCACGAATTTTGTGCACCAGGCCACTCGTTGAACATAAGACCTGGTGATGACATCTACACTTGTGAGAGCTCAGAACCACCCCATTCACTCTGATTTCCGCTCATTTGTATCTTCCTCACCTATATCCTTTAGGAAAGCTTAAAACCCCCATCACCAATTAATGCACAGGAATAGGAAACAAAGGTAAGAAGATAGTGCCTACTGATATCGGGAGAAAGCAAAAGCTCAGGAAATCCAGGACACACTGGGAACACAGACTTTCCCTAAGGTAATTCTGCATCCATCAATATAAGATGAGTCATAGATTTCTCAGATAATCCCAGGACAAATTTTTAGCCACAAAGACTGGAACAGGGAGCAGAAAAAAATCCGAATGAGGTCCACAGAAGCTGGGTAGGTCATTTGCCTATTCCTTACCCAAAATTTTGCAACAGGCTTTGCAAGTCAGCGGGGTCTTTGGATTAAGATCCAAGAGAATTATGTTAGAAATAGCAGGAATAATTGTGGGAGGAAGCTCCATCCTTACTCCAGTAATAGCAAACAGGAAAAGAAACAAGCCATGCCTAAATGAAGTGTGAACAATGGGAACCAGTGCTGTGAAAACTAGATGAAAAGCATACACGAGAAAAGCATTTATTACAGGAAACTCGGGGAATTTTAGAATGCATCTGATTTGTGATCTCTTTAAAGTACAATACAATATAGAAAGCACTAAACATGAGCAATACATGTTTTTTTATCACAGCAGGTTCAGATGTAGCCTGAGATCTAAAAAGAGATCTGGAAAAAGGAATTATGAAAAAAAAATCAATATGAGCCAATACTTACCAAAGGTTTATGATGTCCCAGACATTGTTCTATGTGCACGACATCTATTATCTCAGTCGCTGCTTCTAAGGACTCTCCACGTAGGCTCTTTGTCATGTCCACCTGCCAGACGAGAGGACTCAGGTACTCGCTGCAGTTAAATATCTTGCCCCACTCAAAACACTAGAAAACGGGAGAGCTGAGATTGAAAGTCAGTCATCCTAATGCAGCACACGTATTCATGAGGCCATACTCGCCGAAGGAACCAAAGACCAAGTTCTATGCAGCAGAAAATTGCATCAGTAAACAGAAAACAATTTAAAGAATCCATCTAGAAATTTCAAGGAGAGGGCAGCAAACCTCAGCCACGGGCAGAATCCAGCTTGCAGCTTGTTTTATTGGAAGGAGCACAGCTCTGCTCATTTGCTTCTCCATTGTGTACAGTAGTGTTTGTGCTTCCAAAGCAGAGTTGAGTAGTTGCTACAGAGAGTAAATGGCCCACATAACTGAAATACTTTCACTGAAGTCTTTCACAACAAAGTTTGCTTATTCCTCATGTAAAGAGAAAAGGCAAAGAGACACCAATCATGTGAGGGGAGATGAAGATGTGGAAAACAGAGAGCAAAGACCCACTGCTCAAAAAGTTGGCATTTCTGAGGACATGACTAGGATTCGCAGAACTGAAAGGCTGAGAAAATAGCTACAGAAAAATTCAGAGTTGAAAATATCTGAGTTTTTCTTTTCAAAAAGACTCACATTATCCCAACCAACTGTTCCCTAAAGAAACATATACAAAAGGAATTTTGAATCTCTGGGGAAATTTTTCCTACAAACTTGGTGTGGGGGCTGATGGTAGAGTTAACAAGGTACTTACAAAAGAAAATTAAAATGTGGCTATTGTCAAACTTCAAATATTTCGTATCAAGAGGCAAGTGAGAATGTTTAATGAGTTTTGAGAAGAAAGTAGCATGACTCAGTAATTTTATACCCAGCCAAGTGATCATGTGTGAAGGACAAAGAAAGATATTCAGCCATGCAAGAAAGTATACCACTACTCTACTCGCCCTGGAAAATGTGATCTAAAGACATAATGGAAATGACTGAGTAATTAATCAAAATAAATACTTCCAGGACAGAAAGACTGTGGTTTAGGACAAAGAGTGTTTGAGTGTGGATCATAACCACTGAACACTAAATGCATGCAGGTTAGCCCAAATCCTTTCAGTAAGTATAGTAAAAAATAAAAAAAATAGATTTAAAAAGTTGTTTTGAACAAAGTATGTTACTTAAAAATAAGCTATTTTAAGAAAAACAAAATAAATATAAAAAGGGTAAAAGAGGTTAAAAATATATTGAGTAAAATCTAATTATATAATAGCATTAACAATAAGAACTGGGATTTAGAAAAAAATAAAACAGGCCATTATTAAATCAGATTTATTAAACAAACTAGAGGCCCGGTGCCCAAAATTCATCCAAGGGGTTTGGCCCTTGCAGCCCCAGCTTCCTCATGGCCCTGAGGCCCTGCCTATTGGTCAGTCCAGAAGGTCGTTCCACTGGTCTGATCTAATTAGCATATTAGCTCTTTATTATATAGGATATGCAAAATTAGATATGAGAAATTAGATATTATCTCAGATGAGACTTAAAAATTATAGAGATAGAGTATACCGCCCATATAAAGACAAGTGAAAATATTCTGAGATACATGATTTTCTGAAAAATTGAAGTAACAAAAATTAATCCAGGAAGAATTTGAAAACTTTAATAAACCTATAGCTTTGGGGGAAACATGGAAAAAGAATTTTTAACATAATTATCTTCCCAAATGACCTCTAGGCCAAGTAATTTTGCTAGTTCTTAATAACATCAAGAAATAGATAATTATTGTTACATATAATTTTATTCAGAGCATACAAAATAATGGGAAAATTCTTCATTCATATTATAAAGTTGCTACCCACTCACAACAAAAGCTGACAATGGATGGCACAAAAACTGGACATCTAAATTACCTACATCCAATAGTAGCTCAATTAATCCAAGTGTACAGTAAGGCAATTCTAGGTATTTTACTAGGGATGTAAAGAAGGCTTCATGTATCTCTGCCTGTTAATTGAATGTATCCCATGAATTAAGATGCCAATGCTGGAAGAAATTATACACATAAATGTGATCTTTACAGATGTCAAAATAAGTTCTGTAAATTCAACACCCATTTCTTAAGAAAAAAATCTGTTGAAGCATTCAGAGACTAGAGGGATACTTTCTTAATATTCTAAAGACTATGTTTCCTAAACAGCAGCCAATATAATATGCAATGCCTGCATCCCCACTCTCCCCATTCACATCCAAGACAATGCAAGAACACCAGCTCCAACCAGTCATGCATAGCTTTGTTCTGCATATTCCAGTAATGTCTTGAGGTGGGAAAAATAAATACAAGTTAACAAGTCATAAAGAAGAGAAAATGTGCTCATTCATCATTCATAATCATTCATTTTATAAATCATTAGATAATGTATCTGGAATATCTTACATAATTAACTGAAAGAAAATAACCACAGCTTTAGTCCAATTCAATAAATTAACCAGATGCCAGATAAACAACTTGGGACAACGTTGGATTACCATGGGAGCCATCTTAGCACAAGTCACATTCAGAGGAAACACAACATCCTAGAAAGAATTGAGCAGGGCGCAGGGGGAAATCAGTATCTTTACTACTGTGCCTTAAAAATGCCAAAGCAGTTTTATGTTCTAGTACACAACTTCTTAAAACTTCTCTTTAGACATCTCTTGCCCCAGTTGTCTATTATGCTCATGGCTGCTGCCTCCAATCCCATGTTGAAATTCCTTAGCACTCCCCAAAGTTTGCTCCAAAATCCCAGCCCCCACTGCTTTGAAAGAGAAAAGATAAATCAGCCCATTATTTCCAAATTAATATAAATATTAAACACAATTCCAATCAAAATACTCAGTTTTTTGGATCTGAGACAAGGGAAATGGATGATTTTAAATTTCATTGGGAAGATTTAGGTGAAAATGTTTAAGAAATTTTCAAACAAATAATGTGTAAGGAAGATGCCTTACATTACGTTGACTCTATTATCTAATCTAATAAAAGAGTAATATGCAAATTAACCATCACTACAAGACCCCTAAGCCATGCCTACCAGCCAAGCCATGCCCACCAGCCAATCAGAGCGGCTGTAGGCTGTATGCAAATTAAACCAGCAAGACAGCGGCCGGCAGCCACAGAGCTAGAGCAAACAGGAGGCTTCTGTTGCACTGGGAGTAAACTGCCTGCCTAGGCCAGCTGGGCCTCTGCTCAAGGCAACAATGTTTCAATTATGGAAATCACAGAGCTGAAGCAAACAGGAGGTTTTGTTGCCTCCCTAGGCCTGGGCTCAAGGCAACAAAGTTTCAATTATAGAAGATAAATAAACCCCAGAAACCTGATTCTAGCCAGCCTCACTGGGACCTTGGGTCAATGGGAGCTGTGGGCAGCCTGAAAACGGCCCTCAGCCCCTCACCCAGGCTTCCCAGGCACCCAGTAGGGACTCAAACCCTGAAGGGGTGTGGGAAGCCTGAAAATGGCCCTCAGCCCCTCACCTAGGCTGGCCTCACCCCCATGGGGTGAGGGTCCCCACTGGGGGGCTTGGCCAACCTGCAAACAGCCATCAGCCCCTCACCCAAGCTTGCCAGGCATGCCAGCAGGTGGACATCCCCCAAGGGGTCCCAGACTGTGAGAGGCCACAGGCCAGGCTGAGGGACCCCCCTCTCCGAGTGCACAAAAATTTGTGCACTGGGCCCCTCGTCTATATATATAAAACTCTAATATGCAAATAGATCTAACAGCAGAATAATCAAACAACTGGTCGCTATGACATGCGCTGACCACTAGGGGGCATGTGTGGAACATGATGGGCATCAGCAGCAGGAGGCAAAGCATGGAACATGGCAGGTATCGGCCCTGGTGGGATGGTGGAGCAGGTGAGCAGGAGGAGTCTCGGGTGGTTACTGAAAATTCTTTGCTCCCCCATGCCCCAGTCCCACAAACGCTCGCACCTGGTGCTGGCACCTGGTATCAGCCCTGATAGCTTAGCACCATCAGCAGGTGCAAGAGGTGGCTGCCGGCTCAGGTCACCCCCGTGGTCTTCTCCACCTCTCCCTGCTCCTGAGGGGCAACTGGGGCAGCAGCTGCCACTCACACCCACTGATGGTGTCGGCCCCGCTTGCACTCGCTGCTGGTGCTGGCCCTAATTGCTCTGCACAGTCAGTTGGTGTGAGGGGGGCTTGTGCTGTCAGCACATGTGAGGAGTGGTGGCAGAGGGAGTGAGGCTGCCGGCAGACAGAAGTCTGGAGGCCGTGGTGAGAGGGGCCAGGTGGGGGGCAGAGGATAGGCTGAGACCCACCCTTGTGCCCACCGGAGCCTCTCGGCCCACAGTTCTTTTTAAGGTACACAAATTCATGCACTGGGCCCCTAATAAAACCATAATACTAACAATTGAAAGCATGTGACCGAAATGGCTAATTGTGAAAAGGCTTGTGTAGGTGAGTGCAAATGTGTGTAAACTTCACATATAAAAATAACACAGTATTAAAAATCCAGTTGTGAAGAGATTGATGATGATCCAATAGGTGGCGTTAGAAAGTGACAGGTTTTAAGAAGAAAAACTTATCTCATGTCAGGTAGATTGTATTTAAATTCAAATTAAAAATAACAACGGAACAGAAGGTCTTCTAGAAAACATGCAGATAGTAAAATTCTGGGTGAGCAAAAAGACTCCTTAAGCATAAAAGTCATGGCAAAATCCTTAACAAAAATTCTAAGGACACCTGACTGTATAAAACCTTAAAAATCTCTCTCTCAAATACCATCATCAACAAAATTAAAAGCAAAGGAATGTTCACTAGAAATGTATTAGAAACAATATAAATAGCCTTCAGACAGAAAGGCTTTTTAGACCCAACCAATGAACCACGAACATCTCCCCCCACAAAATGGGCAAAGTGCATAAATAAACAACTCAAAGCAAACCCATCTGTAAATGGCCAAATCAATACGATCTATCCATTGGCTTGGGAAGTTAGAACGGAACATTAAAGCAGTGAGGAGCTGGCGTTTTGTCCCAGGCTAAGCTCTACAGATGCAACGAGGTGTACCTGGGACGCTCCCAGGACTGCAGTCGGAGAGCCCGCCTGGTCCGTTGCAGCAACTGGTAGCAAGTTTGCTGAATGAAAGAAGAAAGATTAAACTTCCACAGGGAAGATGTGCAAGAAGCTTAAAATATTTACCCCATAAATGCTTGAAGATTGAAAGAAAGAAGAAATAAGGTGAGGAAGAGAGGGAGGGGGAGTGGGTGGGATGTTTGTGTTAACCACCCCAGAGTGTTTGAAGTCGGGCCCAGAGTGCCAGCCCCGACCCCCTGCCCTTGCAGTCCCAGGGGTGGAAAGTAGCCCCTGGAATAGGGCAGGAGGCGTGTGTCCAGTCTCCTCTGGAACCAGAGTCCCCTCCCAGCATGGAGGTTCCAGGACAGTCACCAAGTCCGCTGGGACATGCTTGTCCCCAAGCCAGATCTTTCCAGAAAGAGATGACCTAAGTCATCACGGCATAGGAGCTGACCCCTAGGGATGAGATGCTAGCATCTTGGACAGAGATTCGAGGCAAACCCACCCCTTTCTCCTGAAAACACAGCCTGAGCCGCCATCTCAGTCACGGAGCGGGTGGAGAGGGCAGGCCTTTCAGGAAAGCTGAGTGGTGAGGGTTTAATCCCATTTAGGGACACTTGGAACAAGGACTTGCGGCTAATGAGAGATTTAAAATTCTTCGGTCAGTCTCCCGCGAAAGGCTTTTTACCGGGGAAAGCATGAGTCATTCCAGGCGGCCACTCCAGCTGCTCTAATGCTTTTATTCGTGATTTGTTGGGCACGGGTAGCATCCATTTCGCAATGGACCTAGTCACCACATCAATGGGAACTCAGTTTCCCTGCTCACCACGACGAGTCTCACAAACACGTGTACTCACTGCGGGATCTATAACTCCTATTTGCTGCAGGATCTCAGGCAAGCGCCCATGATGACCGCAGTATGTCCATTTATTGAATAGCATGTCAACAAATCCCCATCGCCAGGGCAATGCAACAACGAAACAGGCCTGTGGTGGCGAGGTTGTTTATCCACACGAAGGGCACACCATGTAGTTTGCTTTTTTAAAACATGGTGCTAACGTCCTTTATGTGAAATAACCCGTGCTTGATGCACTCTGCCAAGTGAAAATAATTTTGCATCCAACCTGTCAGCTCTCGAATCACATTACGCCCCGCAAAATGGACAGCAGCTTCGGGAGAGAAAGTAGCACTGTGGATTTTTCCCCATTTATTGAGGGAGGCAGGTTAGGTATTCGAGGTGTTAATGGAAGCACAGGCGTTAACATATATTTATAGCAAGGAAAGAAAGAGTTAAATTTACCAGTGGAGGAGGAAACTCCGCTGCAGAATCAGTGCCAACCTATAGTTCTCACACGCAGCGTGGAGCGCCTGAGACAGGAAGCCGTAGTCATCGGAAGCTGACGGCTTCCAGTCATAATATGCTGACACGCGTAGCAGGAAGTAAGAGGTTCTACCAGCGGAATGATTGTTAATTTTTTTTTTCCCAGCAAATCATTTATTTTGGCTCCGTGAATCACAGCAGGGCAGCAGGTCAACGGACTTATAAATGACATGATACAACCTCTGAGGCTTTCTGTTCCTTCTGGAGTAGGTTCCACTTACACACACACACTAATTATTAACTGAATGGGAGCACTTTCTGCAAAGCAAAGCAAAGAGGTCTGTTCCAAATGGGAGGAAGTTTCCAGGGGCTCCTGGGAGGGCTGAGGCCATCCAATGCTGCCATGTGGGACCCTTCTAAGGTGATTTTGAGTTAAATTGGTCTGTTTTACTCCCAATCCCCTCCCTTCTCTCATCACCAATAAATATTTATTGAATGTAGTGTGTTCCAGACATGGGGAAACAGAGAAAGTTAAGGCAAGGATTTCTTGCTCATTTAACTTCCTGGGGGTGGGGGGGGGGGAATCTATAATAATAAAAGCATAATATGCTAATTAGACGACCTCCTTCCGGATGACCTTCCGAATTAAGCCAGGGTTGGGAGAAAAGCCCGGGTCCCGGGTGCCAGAGGGAAGCTGGTGCCAGCAGCTGGGGGAAGGAAGGCCTGTTCTTGCATGAATTTTGTGCATCGGGCCTCTACTTAACACATAAACAGATAAGCACCTGGCCCTGACACTGCAGGTCAGAGATGACCAACGGCTGAGCCCCACCTGGGACGCTAAGGTCTGGCTAGGCAAAGGCTCCGGGGTCAGCTGCCTGGATCGGATCCCAGCAACTGCGCTGAAAAGCCCTGTGGTCCTGGACAAGGGATGCACCTCCCTGTGTCTTCCCTTCCTCCTCTGTGGGATGGAGATGCTCAGCCACCGCCAAGCTGGCCCCTTAGGGCTGTGCTGAGAGAGAACTGACCAGTTGACATGTGTGAGCTCTTTGTGGCACCGGGTGAGTTCTCAGGGAAACAGTAGGCATTGTCCAGGACAACTGCGGGAAATGGCTACACACCATCCGGGAGCTCCTATGTGGGACCCAGATGTTCTTGGTGGGCCCAGCAGACAGAGCCTAGAACCAAAGTGGATGATCCTTGAGCCTTAAAATGGAATGGAATTTCACGTGCTGGATGTGGGGCATGGGGACTGGGGGCCCTTTTCTTCCTTCCAATACCTCCCGTTCAGAGCGGGAAGGTCTATCCCACGCCTGCCCCACTGTTGTGTATGGGAAACAAATCTGATTGCAAAGGTTCTCTGAGAGAAATTGTGCCTCAGGCTGAGCTATCACTGATTCTCACCAATCCTGACATAAGTGATAATTAGATGAGGGTTTGGACTAAGATGGGTTAAAATTTTAGGGCTTTAAAGATGGGATAAATGCATTTTGCACACATGAAGGACACACATTTGGGGGAAGTGCAGAGGGCAGAGTGTTATGGGCTAAATTATAGGTTCCCAGTTCATAGGTTCAAGTTCTAATTCCCGATCCCTAAGAATGTGACCACATTTAGAGAAAGGTCTTTAAAGAGCTGATTAGGTGAAAATGAGGTCACTAAGGTGGGCCTTCATCCAATAGGACTGGTGTCCTTAGAGAAGCAGAGAGCTGTGAGGAGACACATCCTGCTATCTGACTGCCCCACCTGCAGCACTGTGTTGTGGTACCCTCAGCAAGCTCACGCGTGGGAAATGGTCTGCAGATGCTCCTGCTGGGCCCACAGGTGGAGATCGCTGCCTCCAGTCACCTAATCCAGGGATCCCAGGAAGGCGGGGTCGCCTGCTCCCTGCTGCAGCCTGATTCCTCACACAGGGACCTTGGGCAGCTCACTGGGGCTCACTTCTGGGGCTCACTTCCTCACTTGAAAATAAAGGTGCTGGACAGCATCACCCTCTGGCAGCTCTTCCGCAGTGACTTTCTGTGAAATCAATGGAATCAAGTCCTGCTCCTTCCCTTCCACCTCCCCTCCCCCCCCCCCCCCCCCCCCCCCCCCCCCCCCCCCCCCCCCCCCCCCCCCCAGGAAACAAGACAACAGATTAGTAAGAAAAGTGTGGTTTCTGTGGGTCAAGAATCCACAGTCTAGATCCAGGGGTGGAGAGAGTGGAAGATTAGAGGAGCAGTCACCAGCTGGCATCCTGCAGTGACTTAGGGGCTGGCCAGGACAGGAAATTTTCGTAAACCTACACAATTCTAGCTCCAAAAAAAGCAGTCACAAACCAGCCACATGGACGCACATTGCAGAGGGCACTCCTTGGGGTCCCCTGTGGAGGAGTGAGCACATCCCTAGCTTCCTAGAGTAACCCCTTGATGAGAACATGGAGGTCAAGCCAGGGGCACACTGCCCTGCCTTGTGGGGTGAATTGAACTTTGGGGGATCCTCAATGTGGCATTGACAGAAAGCCCCCCAGAGAGCCTGGAAACCCACAAGCAGCAAGAAGAGAGAACCAGGGGTGAGAAGACCAGGAGGGCTGGCCAGTGGGGCTCAGTACTGAAGACGCTGGTTTGAGTCACTTAATTTGCATTCTTCCTTTTGGTCTCCACAGGACGCCCTAGGAGGCAGGTTAAGTCATTTGTAGGGTGATTATCTCTCTTGCAAGGGCTGTAGGCTTATTCTCAAAGGCGTTCCCTAATTCCAGACCAGCACAATTCAAGATGAATCCTCTGGAGGAGGACATGGAGAGTAAGGTTTGCATTAACGAAGACTATTACTACATTATGTGTCACAATTTCAGATTCGAAGAAAACACCACCACATCCTATACATATTCTGGGACCAGAGAGCAGATTAGCAGGTGCAAAGATAAACTATCTACTGGAAGGGGACCTGTAGCCAATTTGCTAAGAGCCAGACACCTGTGCTGAGAGGTACTCAGGCCCCAGACCCTGGCTAGGCCGTCACCTAGGCCTCAGAAAGTGCATCTCCTCGGACAGGTGAGTGCTTTGAGGATGGCTGCCTGTCATGAGACAGGACAACGCAGTGGCCAAAAGTTCAACTTTGAGTGCAAACAGATTGGTTCAGCGATAGTGTCTTTGGCCAGTAATTCCACCTTTTTGGTGCTCAGTCCCCTCGGCTGGTAATAATAAATGTAAATAAAATACTGGAAACATTAATGACAGCTGATTCAGGAGGTATCTGCAGAGTTAAAGGACACAGTCCCTACGGGACTTCTATTAGCAGGCTTTCCAACACGTTAGCTCTAACATTTTTGAACGCCTGCTAATTGCCAGGCAGGACTCAACCCATACTAGCCTGTTTAATCCCCGTCACAGCCCAGGGAAGGAGCCCGCTATTATTCCCCTTTTGCAGGTGGGGAAGCTGGAGACAGGCATCTGCTGTGTGATAATTAACCACAGAGGCCTGCGAGACTGCTCACTCATTCACTAAGGAAGTATTGAGCGAGGCCTCCCCGCAGGGAGGCAGAGGGCTGTGGACACGGAAACGCATCTGCAGGAAGACCAAGTCACACTCCCTGCCCTCAGGACAGCCCACTCTGGGACAAAGACAGAGCTAAAGCAAGGTTGCCCTGGGTGGCAGGTCCTGGCCAGAAAGAAAGGAAGAAAGAACAGCCCTGGTTGGATGGCTCAGTTGGTTGGAGCATTGCCCCATACAACAAAGGGGGAGAGGATCAATTCCTGGCCAGGCCACACGCCTAGGTTGTTTGATCCCCAGTTGAGGCGCATACAGGAGGCTATTCAATGCTCAGTGTTTCTCTCTCTCTCTCTCTCTCTCTCTCTCTCTCTCTCTCTCTCTCGTCAATAAACATATCCTTGGGTGAGGATTTTTTTAAAAAGGACACAGTTGATGGGAACTAAGGGAAGAGAGTGGTAACACACCTACTAAATGGGACTTTATAGGAAAGAAGCATTTGAGGTCCGTGTGCAAAACCTGGAGCTAGAAACTGGAGCAGCAGGCAAAGGGATGGGGATGCTCACCACGCAGAGGCGACGCTTGTGCAGGTGTGGGTTTCTGGGAGAGGAACTCTCACCCTTCTTCAGGGTGTTCTCCACATGCCATTCCCCACTGCTTCCCAGCACATTGAGAAGAAACTCCCAAACCTTTACTCTGACCCTGCAGGCCCAAGGGGATCCGGGCCCTGCTTCTCCTCAGCTGCGTCTTGACCACTTTTCAAATGTCTATTTCCACCCCAGCCTCCCTGAGCCACCTTCAGCTCCTGAAGCCACCCAGCCAGCCCAAAGCTCAGGCGTGCACACCAAACTCGTGGGTCTGCAGGTCAGCAGGGTGGAGCCACTCAAGTCTCAGGTCTGGGCCTGGCTGAGTGGATCTGCTCCAAGTGTTTCTTCTCCTTCAGGGGCCAGTGGGCTACACAGGCCACATCTCATCAGGTTGACAGCAGAGGCGTTGGAAGGCGGGTTCCTCTGAGGAAGCACACTCGGCTCAGGTCCTGTCCACGAGCATCCCACTTGGCAAAGCACGTCACCGGCCAAGTTCAAGTTAATGGGATGGAAGGTAAACTGCCTTCCTGGGAGGAACCTGGGGTGAATATTTACTGACCAGCAATCCAAACTGTAAGAGTGTAACCACCACCCCATCTCAGGACTTTGGGACACGCTGTCCTCGCTGCCATAAACCACCTTCCAGAGGAAAAAAGAAGACATGGAAGTAACTCACAATCAGGTGAGTTTGAAACTGTGAGATGTTCTCAACAGAAAGGCCATGGAGAGCTGAGGTTCCTTAGGATGTAGATTGGGGAGCAAGGCTCCCTCTTTTCCTTCCCGCCCCCCACATTTGCGAAGGTTTATTCGCATGATAACAGCTCTAAGGACCCACTAGCAAGCACCTGTTATGTGGTTCACCAAAATCATTTCCATCCTGTCAACCACCTTCTAAATGGACAGCACTGGGTTGATGAAGAATCTGATTCTAAGGAGAGTTAGGTAGCATATTTAAAGACCTTTAGAGATTAAAAGAAAGAGCTGGAGTCTGGAACCAGGCATGTCATGGCTGACAGCCTCTAAGGTGGTTCCAATGACCGCCACCTCGTAGTATTCACACTGTGCAATGCCCAAGCCTGGAGTGTGGGATGGGCTTTCTAGACTTACTGCTCATGAATAAAAATGAAGCGGAAGCAATGCGATATCATTTCCGGGATTTGCTTACAAGACTGAGGCTTCTGTCTCACATATTCTCTCTCTCTCTCCTCAGACTGAGGGAAGCAAGCTGCCTTAGTGAGCAGGAGAGACCCATGTGGCGAAGGACCGATGTCTCTGACCAGTAGCCAATGAGAAGAGGGTGAGTTTGAAACTGTGATTCTGTTTTCAACAGGAAGGTTGATGTTCCTTAGGATGGGGTTGATGTTCCTTAGGATGTACATTGAGGATCAAGGTCCCATCTGAAGCTCTCAACCCACCAGCTTGTTAGAAACTGACTCTTGCCAATAGCCATGTGATTGAACTCTGAACAGGATTCTCCCTGGTCCCACCTTAAAGCTACGGTAGTCCCAGGCGACACCTTGCTTTCAGCTTTGTGAGAGACCCTGAATCAGAGGCACCAGGTAAGCCATGCAGCATCCTGACCCACGACGCTGGCAGGTCATAAACATACGTTGCTTCAAGCTGTGAAGCTGGGGGATCGTTTGGTACGCAGCAATAGATAACGAATGCGTGTATCTCTCAATCCAAAGGCCATGCTCTCAGCCCCCACAACCACTGCTTCATGGAGCTTTTCACATTCTGGTGGCCCTGGAGCACCTGGCCCTGATCTAACACTGGAAGATGACTTGCCAAATGCCTACCTGAGTTTCAGGTAAAGAAACACTATTAGCACATACAGCTCCAGCCAGCTCCTGCAAGTGAAATAATTAGTACAGTTTACTACCTGCCAGGATTTACATGGAATGTTTTAATAAAATTATTGTCATTTAATATGACTGTTACAGGAAATTGAATGCTGCCTCAGCCGGAGAGTTCCCCGAGGTGCCCAGCTTATTAGAAAAACCACAGTGAAGAAGTAAATGCTCCAAGAAGGCATCCGTTCACCCACGCATGTTGTACATGAGCACCATTATGTGCCGGGCACTGGGAGTGACCGCTCACAACGCAGTAAAATCACATTTTGGGCTAAGGACCTAAACAGATGAAGGCAGTGGAATTGGGGAACCTGGGGGACTACAGACCGCCTCCTGCAGAAATGGCCTCCCAGCTGGGTCCTCAAAGGCGAAAAGCATCAGAAAAGCCCCAACTGGGCAGGAGGAGAAAGGTAATGGTCTTTCAAACTCATTCCATTGCCTATTAGTTCAATAGGTATGTACTGAGCACCCTCCATCCCTATTACAGAAGATACAAAGCATGCAGAACAGGGCACTATCAATATAAAAAATGTAACTGTAATATTTAGAGAATGCTTAATTGGCCAGTCATGAGGAATTGATCCGAAAAGTAACAGAAATTAGAGAAATCTCCCCAAAAGTCAGTGGGGTGGATGCGCAGTGAAAGCCTTGCTCAGCAGCCAAGGCTAGATGTGTCCCCAGCACAGCGTGGCCATACCTACTGTCATCCAAACAAGAACACTTCTGAGCCTGGAAGATGGAACTATGGATGATTCCGCTTGAACAGCACGATGAGCTGTAGGAGCTGGAATCATCCTAGGACAATAGGATCTTAGCTTCAAGGGGATATACAGGGCTCCGTCGCAGACCAAATGACGTGTGTGACAGCTCTAATCAGAAGTTATTAATTTCAAATTACTGCATAAATCAATACAATTATTTAAGTGTGATGATAATCGCACCCATTACCGTCCTTGCTCAATGAATGTTTTTGATGAGGGAAAGAGAGGGAGGGTGGCTTGCCAAGAGTAAGACCCACTTTGGGAAAATCAAGTTCCATCAAAACCACTGGAATTAGTGAAGTGTCTTAAATGTTTTGACTTTGATTTTGGGTCTCGGTTGACCTTTCAGATAAGCATGAGTATCTCAAAGATTTATGATGGTGGAGTGTGGTAGAGTACACAGGTCCTGGGCTTGGCTGCTGATCTTGACCCATGAGTCTACCATATTGGCTCAGAACATCAGCTTCCTCCATTGTAAAGAGGAGATGAGTTTCCTCCTCCAAGGGCTGTTGTGCTGTTTAAATGAGGTAATATTCTAATCCGGGCACAGTTCCTGGCACCCAGTAGCTCTCAGCACACGTTCGCTCTTTTCTCTCTCCTCAAAAATCCAAAAGCACCAAGTATCCTGTGTTAGTCGAAGGCGGGTTCAAGAGCTGATGCTTGAAGGCAGATAGTGACGCAGATACCAGTCCGTCGCTGAAATTCCTAACCGGCCAGTGCACCAGGTAGATGGCGACATAGATTCCTTCCTGGAAACCATGAAGACCCAGTGGTGGGAACTCCCACAGCTTATGCTCCCCTGTCCTCACTGAACAGCTGTATCAAAAAACTCCCCTTGCTCCCTTTCGGTGCGACTCTGCCGGCGCCACCCCGAGACCTGTGGACCTCACCCAGGAGCGCAGAATAAATTCCCCTCCTCCGATCTGCCTGACTCTCTGACTCCGTTTCCTGCGCCGCGAACCTCACATCCTGAAAATACACCCACACAACCTTCACTCCTGCTCCAATTCACAGCAGCCTCCTGATAAACATAAAGGGCGTTTACAGAGAAAACTCAAAATGGCCAGAGACACCCACTCCAGGAGGGAAAAGTGTCAACTTATTAGTCTAAGAAACATTTCAGGGCTTCAGAAACCAAGAATCGACATAGATGCGCATATTTTCACCAATGAGTAGGGAGCCAAATGGATTTTTTTTAAAAGAAATTTGGATAATTTGACCATTTGAACAACCCAGTCGAACAGATTTTAATGGCATTTTAAGCCTTAGAAAATAAGGCTTCTTAATGTAAATGCTGACAGACCCTTAAGTATAGCAAGACATCCATCGCAGAGTAATCACGTTAAGAGGGAGAGTAAAACACCTATTTCCATTTTGAGTGCAAACCTATTCCCTAAACACCTTCCCATCTGAATCTGAGAAAGGCCAAGGCAGCCGTGGCCTGACTGACAGGTGTCGCAGTGGCAGAAGGATGAACTGGGATCAATCTTTAAAACCACCCTGAGTGATGGCTCCCATTTAAAAACCCGATGCTGTCATGACTGCATTACAGGGACTCGCTGGCGAGACCTCTTCTAATTCAGACTTGCAGGCCTGGCACTGCATTGGGTGCATTCAGTTTCGGCCAGTGGTTCCCAACGTTGGATCCACAGGGCACCCAACTGGCTGTGTGTCCATTTGGTGCCTAGCACAGAGCAGACAGAAATAAACATTGCTTGAATAGAAAATGGAAAGACAGCAGGAAGACAATCAGATAGGGCGGGAAGGAGGAAAGGGAGGGAGAGGGAAGGTACAATCCAGAACCATGTTCAGGATTTCGAATACAAGCCAGATGCTCTGGCTTGCACGCTTCCAGGTGCCCTGAGCACTCATGGTGAGGGATGGGCGTGTCCTGGTACCCACATCGTCACACTTCAGTCTCATGGAGCATCTAGGCTCAGGTGCTTCCCTGCTTTTTTCCATGAAGCTTTGCTTCCGCACGGGACACAGAACATCATTAATGGGGAGGGGTCCTTATATTCTGGGTGAAGGTGGTGGCCACGTCCAACCCCTTCCCTCCCAGCTACAGGCCTAGCCCACACCCACCATCTGCTGCCAGGGTTACGACAAAGCATCCCTGCTGGTCCCCAGGCTCCCCCTGTGATCCATCCACATCGATTCCAATGCCATCGATCTGGAGCAGGAATTTGATGCTGACACCTCCTCTGAGGAGCCCTGTTTTCTGCTTCTTTTGTATTAGCTCCAGTGCCTACAGGGGGACCAAGCCCTCAGGACTTCGTCTCCTGGAGGCTAACTCCCAGCTGAGCAGGTGTCTCCGCTACGGCTTGGGAAACTGAGTCCCAGAGCAGTGAAACGATGAGCATGAAGGCCCCCGGAAAGAAGAGATTGAGCTCGGCGGGCCCTGGGGCCCCACGCTCCCACCCAGCTTCTCTCCATCCGCACTTGCAGGCCCCCAGCCCTTCCCGGATCTCGAGCCACATCCTGGCACTGCTGCACCAGCCCGGCTTCTGCCTCTGTCTTGAGAAGTGTCAGTTGGAATCCCAAATGTGCCAGCCTCATTACCATCATCAACAGACTCCTTAATGAAGCTGCCAGTCCTGGCAATGGCACCTTTTAATGACACTTCGTAAAGAAGAGGAATGCAGCAGCTCCCTCTTACACTGCCATTTGGTCCCTTTGCTGAATGTCAGACTCAAAATGCTTTCTGAATAAAGACAAGACGATGATGATGAGGAGGAGGAGGACGACGACAACGACAGGATCCTAGCTGGTTTGGCTCATTGGATAAAGCATCAGCCTGCGAACCAAAGTGTCCCAGGTTCAATGGGCTTGCAGGCTCCTCCCGGCCCAGGCCCTGATCAGGGCGTGTGCAAGAGGCAACGAGTCGTCGATGTGTTTCTCTCACATCGATATTTCTCTCCGTCTTTCCCTCTCCCACCCCGCCTCGCTAAAAATCAATGGAAAAATACCCTCGCGTGAGAATTAAAAAACAAAATAATGGTAATAGCGGGTAATGGTATTGAGTTCTCACCCTGTGTCCGGTACTGTTCTACATCCTGTAACTGTACAGCAGGGTGACTGGCCCACATACACGTGGATTTAAGAGCCTCCCAGCCAGGCACCCGCTGGACTAGCAGTCTTCCTCCACTGGATGTTAGATTCGGATGTGGCACCTCTGTTGTGCCAGGCACCATGCACACCATTGTACAATCCTGGAGCCAACTTGCAAAGGCTTAGGCACTACCACCCCAACCGTGGAAGAACAAATAATAATAATAATAAGGCACAGGGTTGGCCAGCTAGTGGGCACCTGGCAGAGTCAGAATGGAAACCCCTGTGTATTGATTTTCAAGCCCTTTGCAGCCCCTGTCTAGGCCAGGAGCTCGCCTGCCACCCTGAACTCTCCCGTGGGCCTGGGCATTGCAGAGGGTGAGGTCACTGGATAATCGAAACCAATCCCCGATCCCTGGCCTCCAGACAAGGGATGACACAATCACCTTGGAAATTCGACATGAGTTTTGTGGGGAAACCACGCCCTGAAGGCCCTTCCCGTCTTTGCGGATCCTTGGATGCCTCATGACCAGCAGATCCTATGGGATGACCATCTTTATCAAATTTCTCCCCCTAAGAAGAAAAGGTATTTCAAAGTAGAAACAGTTTCGTGATTGATTTCTAAGTGGCAGGTAGCTTTATGTCCAGAGCATTTCAGAGTTAGCCGCCGCCATCACCAACATGCTCGGGGAAGCAGGCGGGTGTTTTTCCCACAATGTGAAGAGGTCAGACTTTCTGAGGGTCCTTAGCCTGGGGCGTCTGTGAGGAGAGCAGGGCCATGGAAGTCCAGCAGGGGCAAACATGGGGTCTGGCTCTGCTCCCCGCCAACCACAGCATCTCCAGGAAATTACCCATGCTCCCTGAACCAAACGCCATCTCCCATGTGTAAAATGGGAGCATCACAATTACTAGGGGGCTACAGTGAGATGCGGGTGTCTACAATTCTGGCCATGTTGTGGGGGGTGGTGTTCCCTGGGGTGATGGAGTAGGGCTCTGGGTTGCCCTCTCTGTGGCTGAGAGGTCCTGGGAAATTACTTCACCTGTTTCCTTATCTACATAATAAAGAAAATAAGAAGGCCACCTCAGGGTTGTTATGAGGGTGAAATGAAGGAATGTTTTAACTAATTTATTTTTTAAAGAACTTAAAACAGAGTTAGTTATACAGTGACTGCTCACAGGATTGTCTCAGCGTCATATTGTTGGCATTTGCTTTGGGTCATATATTCAGTTCCATCCATACCTGCTCCACCCAATTCGAATGCAAATAAGTTCATTTTGCAAAATCACATACATTGTACTTTTTTAAATAATAAAAATAGTAATAATCAGAACTAACCACTGAATTTGAAATTTAATTTGGAGAATCCTCTCTACCAGCCCACCACCATACTCCACCATTTAACCTAAACTTGATTCGCTGATGCCTAAAAGAACACCATTGCCCTTTCTCAACCAATCCCATGTAATAGTGCCTTACAAAATGTTCTTTTTCTCCAGACTCACCACGTAAGCACCAATGTGGCCCTCCTGTGATTTTGCAACAGAAACACAGTTTTTTAAACCACAGCACATTGTTTTGAAAACAAAAGCTTCACCTATTTCTCTTCTTGCTAAACAGATCTCCACATCAGTTCTTCCCTATTAGAATGTTAAAATAAAACAAAAATATTTGCTATAAGAAGTGCAATGACAAAGGAGAGATGAAGTAAAAAATAACAAACAAAAAGAAAAGAAAAAACGTTGGGGGCCATTATTCACCCATAGACACTCCTCTTGTGTTGGAATCTACCTCTTCTTACTCAATGAAGTTTATGTTTAGCTTGTTCTTTTCCCCATCCCTTGCCTCTTTAAAGGTCTCTTAAAGGATCACATGGTCACATAAAGGTCTCTTTGGAGCCTATAATCCTTTGTGTCTTTCCCACTGGGGTCACCATCTGCACAGACAAAGCCTCCAGGAAAGCAAGGACATTAGACATTTCTGTTGGGCAGACAGACGCCTGAATCAAGGAAATGACTTGCTCAGGATCACTTGCTTCCCACACCCAAAGCTGGCCCTCTAACTCCTCATGCCTCTGTTGAGCCACACTGCCTAGGTCAAAGACATCACTTAGCAAGTCTAAACCACAAGACCCCAACCACAACGTCAAGCATAACACACAGACAGCAAGGCATTTAGACCTATGACAGTGGGCCGCAGCAGGTAGGTGTTCAACAGGCAGATAAGAAACACACTGAACAGCCAACAACAGTTTTTTCACAGACGGGCCATCATGAATCGTCTTTCTTTTCTTACCTCTGTTTTACGAAATGTTACATAGCATTGTTATCCTATATAATAAAAGAGAAATATGCAAATTAACCATCCCTCTGCTATGCTCAAGCCACGCCCACAAGTCACACACACATACCAACCAATCAGGAGCGAGTATGCAAATTAACCAAACTAAGATGGTGGTGGCCATGGAGCTGGAGTGAACAAGCAGGAGGCTTGGGTTGCCCCTGGCGATGGAGGAAGCCAAACTTTCCGCCTGCCCTGGTGGCCCTGAGCTCCACTCAAGGCTACAAAGTTTCAATTATAGAAGACAAATAAGTCTCAGGAAAAAAAAAAAAAAGAAAAAAAGGAGAGACTGGGAGCTTGGGTCACCATGAGGCGTGGCCAGCCTGCAAACAGCCCTCAGCCCCTCACCCAGGCTGGCCAGGCACTTAATTGGGGACTCCCACCCTGAAGGGGATGTGGTCAGCCTGAAAACGGCTCCTGGGTTGCCAGAGGGATGTCTGACTGCCAGGTTAGACCTGATCCCCTGGGGAGTGGGCCTAAGCCAGCAGGTGGACATCCCCTGAGGGGTCCCAGACTGCGAGAGGGCACAGGCTGGGCTGAGGGACCCCCCCGCCGAGTGCACAAATTTTTGTGCACTGGGCCTCTAGTATTAATATAAAAATAAATTTATTTTTTAAAAAACATATTCTCTTTATTGCTACATGGAGGCATTTCAAAGGGGTTTTCCCAGAAATTTATCTTAGAATAACTAAGAAGTTAAAAAAAGTTAAACTAATCCTCCCCCAGTTTTCCCAATCAATTTACACAGTGTGTTTAAAGTACCTACTATGTTCCAAGACCAAGACCAGGCAGTGAGAGGGGCAGCAGATCTCAGATAAACCTGTCCCATTAAAATAAGCTGGGGAGACAACACTTGCAAAAAGCAATGAAGATATGATACCATATACATAATCAAATGTTGGAGTAAACCTTGCGAGCAGCAACTGTAGAATTCAGGCAACACAGGGTGGCATTTCTCACCAGCAACCTGCAATTCTTTAGTGAAAGGCCAGGCGAAGAGGTTGGAGTGGTTTATGGAGAATTCTCTGTTTACCATATGCCTTGCCTCAGACTGTTGCTTCTTAATGCAGTGTTTTTCTTTCCAGCACCACTTCCAAGCTCTCCAAGTTATATTCTACTAATAAGTAGTGATTTTGGAGTCTCTAAATGTTAGACTGTATAATGAAAAAGGGCAGGGAAGTGTTTTTAAATATCAATGGATTCCAGCATCTTGGGCTTCCAGAAGTCTGGTCTCTACCTCCCATTTCCAGACTAAGGCTTGGGGGTTTGCCCATGTCGGAAGCTGATGAATGGAGGTCGCGTCCTCCTGTCCTTCCACTTAGGGTCTTGGGGAGTCCAGACTGTAGGGAAGGCTCCCACCTCAGTGAGAGGCCACTTGGCTGTGAGTCCCTCCACACCATTGCCCTTCCATGTGCTGCCTAGAGTTTTCTCCGACACTCGTGCAAATAACACGTGTCCTGGTTGGTCTCAGAAGGTAATAAATGCCAGCTCACTGAGGGCTGGCCCACAAATCAGAAACCGTGGCTGCATGGAAGACGGCCTTCAGTGCACATTTAATGAACACCTACTGTGAGCCAGGCCTTGTGCTGGGTGCTGTGCTCAGGCGCTGTCTGGTCTAGTTGAGAAGACTGGCCTGCAAACCAATCATTACTGAGAAATGGGGTGAGTTCTGGTGACAGTCAGTGGGAGCCAGGGGACTGTACACAGTTATCAGAAGAGGGAATGGCTACTGGATAGGCAAGACATTCCAGCATGTTGTTCAACCTTATTCCTCCCTGAGACTTAGTTTCCCCACTGGTAGCCCATGTTCACTGGCACAGAGAAGATTCCACGTGGTCATGTACCTCCAGCCCGACTCAGAAGCCCAGGGTCCCTTGCTGTCCCCTCATACCAATTGGTCCTGAAGGTACCAAGAGTGTCATGACTTGCTCAAAGCCAGACTGGACCGCAAGTGGACTCAGGACACGCCTGTGACGTGTTCTGCAGTGTAACAGGACAAGAATTAGCAGTTTTATGAGAAGCTCAATTCCCTTATTACAGGGCAGACAGCCACTGCTCTATTTGAACTAACTAGACTGATTCAATTAACGATGCTAAATACAGTTCCTACTTGAAAGTCACTTCAGTTTACTGCTTCCACAAACCTCATTACATTTGATTAAACAGAATACATAGTAATAGACAGAAGATGTGGCAAACTTTGTTCATGCCCATTGACCAGGGGCCTACAGCCCTCGGCAGGGAGGGGGAGTTACGCATGTGGGCTTGGAACTCAGACAGAGCAAGGAGGGGAGCCCTGCTCAGCCTCCTAAGGGCTCTGGGACCTTGACCTTCAGCTTCCTGCTCTCAGTAAGAAAGAGAGTAAGACTATCCACTTCCAAGAGTTGTCACAAGGAAGAACTAAGGGAAACATATTATTATTTTTATTTTACTACAGGCCCAATGCATGAAATTCATGCAAGGGGCTCGGCCTTCACAGCCATCCTGGCTCCATCTGGAAGGTCATCCAGAAGGTCGTTTGGCCATCTGGTCTAATTAGCATATTATGCTTTTATTATTATAGAACTAGGAGCCCGGTGCACAATATATTGTGCACTCGGGGGTCCCTCAGCCCGGCCTGCCACCCGCCCATGGCACCCCGCCCACCCCACACACACCACCCGCCACCTGTCCATCTGCCCACCCACCTCACACACCCCCGCCCATCACCTGCCCTGAACGTCCCACTCACCCTGCCACCTGCACTGCACCTGCCTCCGCAGTTCCACTGCCAGCCTCCATCTTGGCTGAGTTAATTTGCATACAGCCACTCTGATTGACTGGTGGGCGTGGCTTAAGCGTGCCGTAGAAATGGTCGATTTCAATATTACGCTTTTATTAGAGTAGATTTTTTCCATCACCATTTATTCCCTTCATGCCCTCACATCGTTATGGATTAAATTGTGCACCCCTTGCGGGTTCCTCTGTTGAAGCCCTAATCCCCAATGTGACTACCTTTGGCGGTGGGGCCTCCATGGAGGTGATAAAGGCAACAGAAGGGCGCAAGGGTGGGGCCTTAATCCAATATGTCTGTGTCCTTACAAAGGGAGGAAGGGACCCAGAGATACGTCTCTTTCTCCCTCTGCATCCTCAGGTGGTCGCCCTTCAGTCTGTGTGTGTCTGTGCCTTCATTCCTCTTCTTATAAAGCCGCCAGTCCTATTGGATTAGGGCCCATAAGTATTGCCTTATTTTAACTTAACGACCTCTTTAAAAATTATATCTATAAATACAGTCACATTCTGAGATACAGGGGATTGGGACTTCGCCATATGAACTGAAGGGGACATAATTAGCCCATAACAACCCCATCACAGTCCATGCCAACCCCTGATAGGAGCCTATGTCTGAGATGCCCCACTGACCACAATTCTCCTGGACCAAATGGCTTCACGGAGGCCCCAGGGGCTACAACATAAATTTGGGAAGACCTAGCAGGGCACCTAATGGAGCCACCACATACTTCTCCCTCCCACCACTGCCACCTAAGAATAGCCACCTCAGCCTCCTCCAGCCACACCAGCAATCTGTCTCCTGCCCGCCCTCACAGTTCTCCTTATCTGACCAGTTCCCAGGCACTTTTCCCAGGAAGTCTCCCTTATACCACCCATCCTCCCCACGGCCCCCGGTCAGACTCTCCTACCACCCATCCTTTCCCATCCCCAAGGACTGGGTCATGTCTGTGGTCACATGTACTGACCTGTCTGCTTCTTGTCTTGTCTGTAAATAGCAAGTCACCACTCAGCTCTTACCATCTACAGCAGACACCTGGTGGATGAATGGATGGATACACGAATGGGTGGATGAGTGTGCCTGCCCTCCCCGAGGAAAGGTTGCTGACGTCTGGAAGAAGGGGACTGTCCTAGTTCATCTCCTTCCCCAGCTTTTTTCAGTTTGAGATGCGGTGAGCTGATAGGACTGAATGAAGAGAGAGTTGTCAGGGAAAGCTGGGGGGTGCACAGGGGCGACAACACCCTCCCTATGCATCCTGTCCCCTGTGTGTCTGAGAGTTCTGTTACTTAATCCACTTCAAATTGTTTTTCATCATTTCTGTCACTTTCCTAGACACCGCATTCACCATGATTGTTTCGAAAGCAAACCTTTGCCTTAAAGGAAGCAGATGCTTTACTGGAAAGAGCGTTGGTTTGGTGTCAAGAGAGTCTGGGTCCTACTCCAGGAACCCCGCCTAACAGCTGGGTAACCTTGAACGTATCCCTCTAGCTTCCCCTCCTCTGTTCCTGGCCTGGAAACTAAAAGCACAAGAATTCGTTTCCAGGTGGCTGTGAGCCTCAGGCAAGCAGTGCCTTCAAATAGCATGCCAGGAGGGGCACACAGTAGGAGCTTCATAAATGCCAATTCCCTTTTCCTTTCCCACTGCCACACTTGACTTCTACCCTGGCGCTTGTTAGCAGCCGTTTTAAGGGATTCTGCGCATAAACTGCTCATTGGAGAATACTCTCGGGTGAGGGGAAGCAGTGAGAATAGGGGATTTATCAAGGACACCACACAGCCTTCACGGGGAGAGCGGACCTCGTCTACAATTGGCTGGCATTTTCAACTAAAAATTCCCCAGGAAGTCCAGGTCGTGGGAGTTCCCAGGAAGACTGGGGCTGTCAGTGACAACTGGCAGCCTGTTTGTGCCTCTTTCAAATTCTGGTGAAAATTCCCCGATCTCCCTGCTTGGAATAAAAATATTAGCTCTGCCCTGGCCGGTTGATAGAGCATTGGGCTGTGGACTCAAGGGTCCCGGGTTCGATTCTGGTCAAGGGCATGTACCTTGATTGCGGACACATCCCCAGTGGGAGGTGTGCAGGAGGCAGCTGATCGGTGTTTCTCTCTCATCGATATTTCTCTCTCATCGATGTTTCTAGCTCTCTATCCCTCTCCCTTCCTCTCTGTAAAACATCAATAAAATATATTTAAAAAGAAATTAGCCCCTGGGGACGCGGGGACGGGGAGGGGCAGACAGAACTCCTTCCCTAGCTGATGCGGTGCTTGTGGATGGATATTCTTTCTCTTTTCAAAAAATATTCATCACTGCATCCCGCACAATAAAAACTGACTAATCTTCCCTGCGAATCACAGCACAAGGTGCTCTCCTCACGTGTCCCGCACGGAGACACACGCTGCAGACACAGGGCTGCTGCCGAGCCGAACACATAATCAAAACAAATCGAATATCCACCCTTATTTCCACGGGGAGCGGCGCTGCAATGATTAATGCTTGACAATGATATTTAATTAAAGCTTATTTACTTTATAGATATTTTCCAAGTATTTTTCCTATGGTCTACCCAGCATTAACATTCCAGAATAATGGCACACATCATCGGGGAAGACACGGGGGATAATAACAGGAAGAAACTCACATAGACATCAGGCACAGCCCAGGAACATTTGTTACCGTGAAAAATATTCACCGCACACAAAGTTAAACACAATTTGATTCTCAAGGTCTGGATCTCTCTCTCTCTCTCTCTCTCTCTCTCTCTCTCCCTCTCCCTCTCCCTCTCCTTCTCTCTCTTTCTCTCTCTCTCTCTCTCAAAACACACATCACATACACAAGAACACAATGTGTGTCTCCACTTTTGTTTCGCCTGTGTTTGTTCTAAAAGCCCTCACCTCCTTCAACCCAGCCTTGGGCTTCTGACATAATTAACCGAGCTCTCCAGCTTCAGCAGGCGCCTGCCTGCACTCGAGGCAGAATCAGCACACAGCCCATCGCTCCGTCCCAGATTCCAGGCCAGAAATCTCCGTGCTGGTCTCAGGCACGGGTACAGGAGGATCAAAGTCCATGGGGAAATTCGGTTCTGGAAAGATACCTCAAGTCTTTAATACTTGCCCCCAAACTCCAAGCGACTGGCTCTACTCTTCCGGGGACCGATTCCTCATCTTGAAAACACCTGGAAGGGTGACCCTCTCCGGGAAAGCTGGTGTGACCTCGGCAGTGTCTGTGAAAGGTGGGACAAACAATTGCTTCTTTGAAAAAGAAGTGAGAAGCTAGACTTTGGAACACATCATTGTGGACTATTTGAATGCTTCTCCTTAGTCCCTGGGCTCGGGTAGCTGTGAAAGTAAGGTAAGAGATGGAGAGGAAGCACCCACCCTCCTCCCAGGAGCACCCACACTCTGCGTGGAGGCCCGCCCCCTCCCTCAGGAAACTCAGGGCCTTATCTTTAGAAAGGAAGTTGGATTTCCATGGCCACCTGATGAGGAGGGAAACCCCACGCCCTCCAGGCCTCCATGGGGAGCCCACTGCTGAGTCCCCGAGGGTGCTGCTCACTGACCCACAGAAGTGCTGGCTGCACATGGCCCTGTGGCCTGCCAGGCAGCATCACACAATGTCACGGGCATTCTTGTTTATTTGTTTTTTTAAATATACTTTATTGATTTTTTACAGAGAGGAAGGGAGAGGGATAGAGCGTTAAAAGCATTGATGAGAGAGAAACATTGATCAGCTGCCTCCTGCACACCCCCCACTGGGGATGTGCCCGCAACCAAGGTACATGCCCTTGACCAGAATCAAACCTGGGACCTTTCAGTCAGCAGCCCGATGCTCTATCCACTGAGCCAAACCCGTCAGGGCAATGTCTCGGGCATTCTTGCCGAATCAGGCAGTGCCCACTATCCCGGAGAGATTTCTAAAGGCCCCCATTCCTGGTGAACTCACCTCAGTCCACACGCGCAGCACCCGGTCACTGACTGAAGACGGCCAGGGAGTCATTTTTCCAGGTGGAGAAGGGCCTGTGATGCCGCTGCAGCATCTGCACTGTGTACCCTTGACAAGAGAATTCGAAGTTGTCCTCTTCTGTATATTTCAAAATAGGCCTTTCCTGGTTCGCGTGATCGCAAATGGAGGCGTAGGAAAGCGGGCTCGTGTTTCATTTGCAGAATTCAAATCGGCATGTGTGTCTTGGACCGCGGCATCACCAGCCCCATTGCACAGATGAAAAGAGCCTTACAGGAGTCGAATCTCCTCCTGGGGAGAAAACTAGAGATGGATGAGTAGGTAGACGCGTGGCCAAGCGGAGGCGCTTCCCTGGCAACAACACATGAAAACCAGATAAGCTGGAGGTTTGGTAGCACTTGGGGTCCCCGGTTGTCAACGGTCAGCTGCCATTTTTGAACCACATGTCACCGACCGCAGCGGGCTTCTTCCTATAGCTCTCAGGGGCACCAGGCTTTCTATTCTAGAAAGTAACGGAATAAATTTAATTTCCGGATTCAGTGTTTAATTCACGAAAAATACGGCACTCTCTGCGCTGCATCCCTTAATATTCCAAATAGGGTGCCATGCTTTTAGTTCCCATCACGACGCGAGTGTGTTTCGTGCCGAGGTGCGCTACTGCTTTCCAACTGTTCACTCTCCGTGTGCGCAGAAATGTTAAGTGGGTCGGAGAGGCATTAAAGCCCATTTCAGTGCTTTAAACCAAAGGTGACATCCATTTAGGTTGGCTTTCTAATGAAGTCTGACTCTTTTTTTTTTTTTTTTTCATTTGAGGAAAAATATATAATGGCTGAGTTTATGCAATTTAACAAGGTATTTTTAGCCTCAGAAGAATACGTCCCTTTTAAATCAATGGTCTTTGTACTCATTACAAAGAGTTAATAATAGGAGGCGGGTGAAAAAATAAGCACCATTATTAACTAAGTTATTGATAAGCTGAGACCGAGAGTTATGCCAACAGAGAAACCGCAAGGGGGGAAGGGGACAGTGATGACGTTAACAGCCATAGTGCCACTTTGCAGGATTAAGTGCACTGTCTAGGAAGAAAAATTTAAGAAAATAATTTAAATAAACGGTATAATGAGATCCTTTTAAGAGACAGCTGTTCGGGGCCATATTTAGATTCATGTTCTTTTATCCATTCTATGAATAACAACCAGCTTTTGTTATTTCCTTCCATGTGACCATTTTTAGAATAAATTCCGGGTGTTATAAATCACTTAGGATGCGTGAACGTAGCCCTAATTCATGCCCTTTCGCTGCCCCTGAGGAAAGCGTCCCTCTCTGACGCTGCGTGTCTGTCTTCCGCGCCCAGCGCACTGCTTGAGCGCACGGGCCTGCCCAGTTACATTTACATTGTTGTTAATTTCGTGACTGGGGGTCCACTTTTCAAATGAAAACGTTTTCCCATTTTTAAAGGGGAGAAAGGTAACACCCTTGGAAAACAGGCTTTGGTAAGTCCACAACAAGGACGTTGATAGACGTGCAGAAATCTATATATTTCAAGTGTTCATTTATATGAATTTATGAAGCTGTAAGCGGCCTTCATTTTGCAAGAAGCTATTTTGCAGGCCATTTCGCCCCTAATGCGGAGCAGCCTCTTCGGCACATTTAAAGAAAGGTGTTAAATAGCAAGCGTGCTGAGACTTCAGTGATATCAACACCTGGACAGAGGTTCGTTTCCACGGGGTGCCTCACTCATGCACTTGACAACGCATTTCCATAATTCAGGAATTACACAGCACACACAGACGTACACTCTTGTCCGTGCACAGTACGGCGCATCAGCTCCGTAACACTCGTTGCAAATATGCTCCAAGAATAATACACAGACGCATTCCCTCCATCCAGTCAACAGTGCAAAGTCCACATTCTCACTGACATCCCAGAGCCCTCCTGGCATTGGCTGGGACTCCACCGTACAAACAGTCCCTTGCACTCATAGACGATGTAAGCAACCCACTGACCTATTAGTGAGACCTGCCTAGTAATGAACCACGAAGCCAGAATTCACAGGGTTAAGTGTCAAAAAGGGAGATGACGGATGGAGTAGAGAAGCCACTGTCCCCATTTTCCCTGTACCTACGGGTTCCCAGTCCTGGCACTTTCAGCACCAAAGCTGAGAAAGTCCCAGGCAAATTCGGACGTCGGTCACCTGAGAAGGAAGGTGGGGATTAATCTTGATTGGACAAGGGCCACAGAGGAAATGGTTGGGACATCATTATAATATCCCTGAAGAAATTACAAACCGGGACAAAGAGTGATTCCAATCTCTTGTATATCAAAGAGGGTTAAAGAAATGGAGAAAATTACCTTTAACAGGCGTTTAGTCTTAAAAAAAAAAAAAAAAAAGGAAAAGTCCAACGCATCCACATGGAATGGCAACCCCAAAGACCCTGCAAGTTATCATGGCACCCGTGGGAAAACGGGCTGTATCTAATTGGACTTCCTAAAAAGAATGGAGGCGCCTGGCCAGGTATATTTTAACCGTGATGCTGAATATTTGTGTGAGGAATCAAAAAAATTATACCTTGGCTAATACAGATTTTTTTAAATGCCAATGTGAGCTATTTTATAAAATCCTTAACTAAAAAAAATGAAACAAAAAAGCAAATCCCACAGTCAGATCAATTTCACAAGAGATTACAGAAAAAGTTTAAAAAATTAGACTACAGTTCTGCCTTAAATCAGTGAATGACTAAGGCAATGTTTCCAGAAAAATCTGACAAAACTGATCCTAAAACTGGCTTTTGAAGTCTCACTCGAATAAAAAGAAGCCATGAAATTCATCTTCCTGGACACGCTCTGTGTTACATCAGCACAGAGATCACGAGTTGTCAATGTCTCTAGTTGTCCATGCGCACAGACCCCACCCACCCCGCACTGCCAAGCGTTTGCTTGGTTCTCTCCAGCAGAGCACACAGGAAACCCAGACAACAGAACAAGGGGTGCCCTTCCGAACACCTGGAATCGATGCTCATTTGAAAGACGAGTAAAATCAGGGACCCAGGGATATATTGAAAAAAGGTTGGGAATCCACAAATCATGTCCGTTCACCAGTGTACATCGGTCCTTGCACAGCCCCTTCCAACAATGAGCCCCGTCAGTTTGGTCTCTTGGCAACACATATTGAAAACCCGGCATTCTGCTTGCATGTGTGTGATGATACCCTCATCTGGGGATGAGGTATCTGTGTCCCTGGAATAGGTGGGTGAAGACTCAGGGAGGTCAGGTGACTTGCCTGCATGACGCTACCCATGCCAAGGGGCACGTGATTCCTGCTCCAGAGAAATGACCAGCACAGGACAACTGCCTGGGAAGTGAAGGTCCCACCTCTCAATGGAAGGAAGCCCTCTTGAGGGTCCAGAGGAGAGTTTGCCCGCGAGGAGGAAGGATGACTGAGAGAAAGAGCCTGAGCATCCACATCAGGTAAGTTCTGATGGAAATCCTCGTGCTGGGACAGGCCGCTTCCATGCAATAAATGAGTTGACTTGTCTCCGGGAACTCCACTGAGTTCTCACATCAAAGGGGACCACAGGGCTCCTCAGAAAGTTAACCCTAGAATCACCACGTGACCCAATGACTCCACTCCTGGGTACGGACCCAAAGGTATAAAAGAACTGGGACATAAACCAGTACTTAGACAGCAGGGCTCATCAGTGGAAACCACCCAAGTGTCCAGCAAGAGATGAATAGATAAGCAAAATGTGGTCTACCCACACTGTGCAGTACTAGTCACCCATAAACAAATAATAAATTCCTGATACAGGTAACAACATGGATGAGCCTTGCAAACATCATGCTAAATGAAATAAGCCAGACAAAAGAACAAAGAGTGCATGATTCCACTTCCAGGAATTATCTCGAATAGGCTAATTTATAGGGACAGAAAGTACACTGGGCATCCCCAGAGGCAAAGGGGGATGAGGAGTCACTGCCTAATGGATACAGGATTTCTGTTTGGGGTGACGAAAAGTTTTGGAAAGAGCGATGTTGGTTGCACAAGATTACGAATGTCACTGAACAACACTCAGAGTGGGTGAGGTGGTCCATTGTATGTTATCCATCTGTCACCTTGATACAAAAATTAAAAACATATAAATAGCAGAGCCATTCGTGATGCTAATGCACAGAGCTCAGAGGGGATCCAACACGGAGTTCATGTGAAAGACAGTGGCCAAGAGGTGATGCTCAACGAAAGGGCATCGCCCTTCCCCTCAATGTCCCACCCACACTGCACTGGATCAGGGCTGTTCTGTGACGCCAGAACCCACCCGCCTCCCTGGCAGGTGCAGGTCTGAGCTCTGCTGGTCCAGACCCTTCGGGCTCCTCCGCAGCCCTAGGCCCTGTGCTCCCACCAGCTCAGCAGGTCTCATGTCTTCAAGGGGAAAGGAGGTAGTTGGGGTGTCAGTTTCTGGCGAAGGCAATTAACAAGTTATACACACAGGAACTTACTTTTCCCTCCTAATCAGGAGCTTTACAAATTTACTGCATCTAAAAAGAAACTGAATTTAAAATGCAATTATTGTGCAGTAATTAACTTTGTCCAAATGAGGCCCTTTCAGAACTCAGTTTCTTCAGAGACACATTACTGAGCCCAGTGTTTGAGGATCCTTGTTTTTTCCCCCACATTTTTCAATAAAGTTTTTTTTTTTATGGTCAAATTGGTAGATTAAAAAAAAGTCTGATTCAATATATTTGGGCTCTTTCCAAGGACTCTGTCACAATGTTCAGAGTTTCAGCTTTCCACTTGTGGCGGTGGCAGGGGGGGGGGTCATTTCTGTAAATCAAGTGTGTTTGTTGCCTCCTGAAACAACCTCTCTCTGAAATGTGCCTCCAGCCAGCCCCGCCCCCCCCTCCCCAGACAATGAGATGCCCTCCTGGCCCCTCTCCAGAACTAGCAGCGTTGCCTTGGAGTTGCTAGGGCAGCTCAGACCAGGATCCCTGCCTGGCAAACCCCTGGCCGGATGGATGAAGAGACCTGTGACCTTGGGCAACTGCTGTGGACAGGCTTGTGCCTCCTCTTCACCTCTGTAAGCTCAGTTGAGATCTCTTCCTTTTCTTTTCTTTCTCCCTATCCCGCCCCCTTCCCCAGTCACCGGGGAGGCAGGGCATCCCATCCCATAAAAGGAAACGTGCGGGGGGGGGGGGGGGGGGCCTTACACCGCCATACAGGGGTAGGTCACCACCGTGGTCAAAATGACAGTGAGTCACAGCCGAAGCCGGCCCCCCGCCTTTCTGTTTCTTTCGGAAACAAGGCTTGTTTTCCCAAACCTCCGTGCATCTCTGAATAAGGCGAGATTTGGAAATACTGGGCTCTTCCCAAGCAGACCACCTTAACCCCATTCTCAACGCAGCAAAAGCGCGTCCCTCCCAGGGAGGAGCCGACCCTTTCTCCTTGTCCCACAGCCCTCAGCTCTGCGGGGCCGAGGGGGTCCCGGGTCTGCAGGGATCCCCAGCTACAACCACGCATGTCGCCACGAGGAAGAAAGGAGAAGAGGGAGAGGAAGAAAGAGGAGAGAGTGAGAACCTCACAGATACACGTTGGCCCTGCCAGCGACTCTCTGTTTAACTTGTAATCAAAACAACTCAAACCCAGTTACTGTTTGCCTATCTGCCAAGTTTCTCAATTTCTGCAGTCGGCAGCGGGCTCCGCGTGACAGGCTGTCTCTCAGATTCCAGCAGAAGCTGCCAAAGCCCCAGCTCCGAGCAACTGGTAAATTAAAAGCCAGCGAGCAAGGACGGTCCTCCACCTTTCCTCCCTGCACACAAAGCAGCAGCCGCCCCCACCCTGGCAGAGGCCCCGGGGACCCAGGATGCCAGGCCAGCCCCAGGCCCCAGGCCCCCTCTCTGGGTCACTGCACCCCGGTCCCTCTGGGCGTGAGTCAGAGCAGGAACTCAGACGGAAATCAACAACCAAGATCTCTTATTAAAATGAAACTGGGTGGGGGTGGGGAGAACGGCTCTGCCAATAGATGAAAAGAACGCTCTCAAATCAAATAGACTCAGAAAAAAAAAAAAAAAAACCCACTCACTTTCAAGTGCCCAGCGCTATCACGCAATCTATAGATAACATTCGCATTCAGATCAGCCGCAAAGTGTAATTGAAAATAAAACAGACATTAACTGCATACAGGTGCATCTTTAAATCTTGCATCCTAACAGCTTCTAGGGAAACTAAAGATAAGGCTTCTCCTTTCCTAGGAAAGTGTGAGCTTTTCAAATCTGGTTGCTCCTGGGGGCGGGGGCGGGGGGGGGGGGGGAGGTGAGGGGATCGGAAGATGTGAGTTTAGCCTCTGCCGCTATTACCCAGATGATTAGCAAAGCAGATATTAATGAATAAGTTTTGTTTTGGGGGGGGGGGTTTACTGCAACATCCACTGTAACCTGCTGATGGAATGACTCGCAGTAAGTTTAGGGAATGCTGGCCACAATCTCGAGTCAATCGTGCCTGCAAGTGCCTGGGGTTAACACCAGCGGGCATAGCTGTCAGGACTGGACAGGAACTAGGCACGGAGGCAGGAGAGGCCCTCCAGTTGGTGGACCCACTGGGCACTAAACGGGAGGGTGATCTCCCTGTTCCCCCCACGATGCCCAAATCTGCACCAAGAGGAACAGTACACTTTCTCGAGAACCTGCGAGAGGTGGGGCTGGGGAGCAGATCATCCACACAACAAGCAGGAACATGAGCTCAGTGTTTCCAGGGGCTGGGGAAACGCTCCCGGAAGGAGTCTGTCTGCGCGCAGGACACTGTGACCAGCGTTTCACTTGCCTTCCTGCCTGGACGGACGATGCCCAGGAGAGAGGCCAGAACCTGACCCCGTGTGTCGCGAGGCTGCATGGCCGTGTGGCCCTGGGACTTGCTCCGTGTGGGTCTCTGTGCGTCCCTGTGAGTACACACATGTGTGCCCGCACCCTGGCTTGGGTGTGCATGAGGGAGGTCAGGCAACAGCCCTGCCTATCTGTGTGTGTCGCCTCCTATTCCAAGGGGCGAGAAGGGCCTGCGGTGCCCAGCGTCCCTTTTATTTGCCGTCATTGGCTGGTATCCCCTCTGCAAAGCGGCAGAACTGAGAGCATAAACCTCTTAGACTCAGCCTCCCTCCAAGGGGCCCTGGTGCAGCGCGCAGTCAGGGGCATCCTGGCTTCTGAGCCCCGAAATGCTGCTGTTTTTCCCCGCCAATCTCAGGGCTTCGTTTAATAGAACTTTTTTTCAAACTTAACTCACCAGCCAGCAGGTTTTGTTTCCCTAAACTACCCGATCTTTTTAAAAAGAAAACAGACTGCGCGTGGCTCCCAGCTTCCCAGCAAGGCCAGTTCACCTGGTGGACTTTCCTAG
>PVJC01000125.1:0-30000 GCA_004026665.1 Murina feae | reverse complement strand
ACCTCAGTACCCGACGCTGTTTGATATGAGATGGAAATGAAGCTACCGTGCAGCCGCCTCCTTCCAGGGGCACTGCACTCCCCTCCCGGCCCTCGTGGGGTTTGCCAAACGCTTATCCAGAGAGTGCCGCAAACTTCCACGTGAACGCGGGGAAGAGCCCGCCTGAGGGCAAGGCGGAGCAGGAGCCGGCGGACCTGCATCCAAGTCCTGCTTTATCGGAGGCTAATCCCCGTGTCTTCCCTCATTTCCACCCAAACCCTAACATTCTCTCCCGGGAGCCCGCGGATAGTCCTAGATGGAACACACACCTTATTTACACCACCTGCCTCCTGTTCCCAGCCGCCCGCGCTGTATGTTTTTCTATTGGTCTGCCCACATTCCAACGTGGAACAGCGGTAAATCAGGAAAATAATTGGGTTTTCCTTTGAGAAGAGATGGGGGAGGGGGGACTCTCCTTCTTGTGATGTTTAAAAAATTCCAAATTTCCTCATTTGTCTCCCTGGTCGCTCTGCACGTGCCGCTGAAAGGTGCACTGGGGCTGCAGCGATGGCATTTTAGAATGTGGAATTTCAGGTCCTCTCACATGGGGCACTTGAAAGAACCATGCGTATTTTGAAGAGGATTTGTCTGCAAGTGATGGGAAAACACTTACCCTGGCGTTATCCGAGGGAGATGTTTTTTTCTCCCAAGGCGTTTTCGTGCGTCTGGATCCCTGTGAAGGCATGCATTGGAAAGCGGGTCCAGTCTGCTCACCTTCAATTAAACCATCCCTGCAATGTACGGGAGGAAGTGTGTATATTCTGTTTCACAAATATTAAAGGGGGCAGCTTTCTCTTGTCTTCACACAGTCAGCCAGACCCTCACATGTCACATGCACGCACACACACACACACGAATGGGTAAGGCTTGGTGATTAAGGTCACACTGTTTGTTCATTTCTGCCCAAGCTAATGTGATTGAATTGGAACAATACCTTTGAACTTCTGGGCTCTGATCTGCATACTAACTGATCCCACGTCCTTGGCAATGACCTTTACCAAGCATCCACCCATCTCCCCTGCCCTGCTCAAAAGTTGCTATCAAAACCCTGCAACAGCACCCCCCCACACACACACAGGGGTCCCTACCTTTATAAAGAGTCTCTGAGTAGTGTGCTGCTCCCTAGCTCCCCCTGTGAGGTGCTTTCAGAAATGAAAAGCATCTGGCCAGGCCTGGGAACAGGTTCAGCCGAGTACTCCAGCCAGTCACCCCAAGAGCCAGGAGGAGAGGCCCGAGTTGCAGAACGTGCTTCCTTGGCAAATGTTAACTCTAAAATACAAATCTGCCCTGTGTCTCCCTACAAGGTGTGTCCCCAAATCGGCTCTGCAGTATCAGAAAGCCGGCAGGTGAATTTCCACCTCCTGACCCGTGGGCAGCCCAAGGGCCCTCTCTGTTTATCATTCAGGCACGTTGCACATGGTGGATTTGGGGCATTAATTGTTTAATTGCATTAAGCGCTTATTTCTCCTGACGCCTGTGTGTGGTGCTCCCTTCAATCGGTTGCCCCAGGCGTTTGCCTCCCTCGCCTTTCTTGCTTTTCCCTGCTGGTGGCTTGCAGGTATCTCTGCTGGATTCTCGGGGAACGTCCAGAGGAAAGAAATTAAAACACTGGAAAAGGTATAATTCCCCCCCCCCAAAAAAAATTTATATAAATGTACCTGCCAATGTAAGCGGGCATGACAAGAAGGTGAAAGTATACTTTTCTGTGAGGTGTCCCCGTGGACGCACACATTCGGATGTACATGCAAAGATATCCGAGCCAGCGAACCAGGCCGCAGGCGCCTTTGAAAGCCGAGCCGTGCAGTGATGAATTCCCCGGTGGCCGGGAGACACCGCTTCCCGGGAGTCGCCCAGGCTGTATTCTTGGTGTGGCCTTGAAAGGAAAAAGACGTCTCTCCTGGGAAAATGTATCAGAGCCTGGAGCACCAGCAAGGGTACCATCAGTCCTAAAGCAGACGCTCGCGCAGAATGAAAGCACAGCGCCTGCTCTCGGGTGTGAGTGACCGGTCGCGTGGGGCTGCAGGAGTTGGCCTCGGAGAGGAACTGGGAGAGGCCACCACGTTGGGCCTGGGCAGAACCCACTGCCACTAAGGCCCTCGTCCTGCTCTTTGCACTGACCTTCCCGGGCCCACCGTGCCGGCACCACAGGCGCAGAACAAAAGGGCCGCCTGCTTTCCATGGTGGCCACAGCACAGCCTGGCATCCTTGTCTCCCAGGGACGCGGCGGCTGGGCACAGGTGACACTCCAGCTACGGGGGAATTTAGGAGGGCGGGTCCCAGATCGCAACACCGCCCCCCCCTCCCCCAGTGCAGCCACACCCAGCTTTGCACATGACCTGCTTCAGTAAGTGGACACTTTTCTAAGAACACATGGTTCTCAAACAGGAAGACAAAAACTGTAATTTGTCATGAATTTCAATTACCGAAAAACTTTTGATTTTTTTTTTCCTTTTTGTAAGAAAAAAAAAAAAAGTTGGCATACCTCCAAATCTGAAGAATGTGGCGAAGGCCGAGAATGACAGGAAGATGTGTGTGCGTAGACATGCTGCGAATTCGGGTTCACAGGGGCCCGGCTGGGTGCTAAGCCCAGATAAAGGTTCCTGGTGATGGGGGAGAACGAACATGGCTCCCTGCGGGGAGGGGGCGCTCTGACAGGTTCCAGTGCCCCCGGGAGCAGGCATGTCACCAAAGTGGCTCTGGGTCCCCCACGCGCCGCAGGAAGCCAGTCCACCCTCTCGGACCCGCTGCGCGTCAGGGTTCCGGGGAGGATGCGAAGAATCATTTTGCGATTGGAAACCAGGCGGGGATGTGTTCTGCTCCTTTCCGATACACAGAATACTTAGCAAACGGGAACGGAACTGATTTTTGTGTGTATTTTTTTTTTTGAAATGTGCAACTGTGTGAAACTTGTCTGGTTTCAGATTTACACCGAAATTTGGAACTGTCTTGTTTTCATCCAAACAAACTCAAACTGAAGAACCTCTTGACTAAGCTGGGAGCGTGTTTGCAGCGAGGAACTGATGTTCCTAATGCGTTAACCTATGCACGTTGGCGGCAGCCGAGCTCCCGGAACGGGCTGCACCCAGGGACTTGTTTTGTCATTGTTCCTTTCAGCCAGGGCTGCCGCTCTGCCAGCATGGTCCCGGCTATGAGGTGCGAGATTAAAAACAGAAAAAGGGAAAAAACTGGTGTGGCATCTATTCCCTGCTTTTCAAACCAATTCTGGATGTTTGAAGAGCCTAGTACACAGTTGGGGCTGCATAAATGTTTATCAAATAGGGAAATAAATCAAACCAGAGCCCTGAAGTCGTAAGGCGTGATGGCCTACAATTAAAATGCCACATCGAATGGTCCAGATCCTTCCAACAGGAGATCAGGGGCCAGAGGGAGCTGGGGGAGCAAAAAATAGCCACTCCGGCCCTAGCCGGTGTGGCTCAGGGGATAGAGAATCAGCCTGTGGACCAAAGTGTCCAGGTTCCATTGCGGTCAAGGGCATGTACCTCAGTGCAGGCTCCTCCCTGGCCCTGGACCCTGACTGGGGCACGAGCAGGAGGCAACCAATCAATGTTTCTCTTTGTCTTTCCCACTCTCCCTAAAAATTAATGGAAAAGCCCTGACTGGTTTGGCTCAGTAGATAGAGCGTCAGCCTGTGGACTAAAGGGTCCTGGGTTCAATTCCAGTCAAGGGCATGTACCTTGGTTGCAGACATATCCCCAGTGGGAGGGTGTGCAAGAGGCAGCTGATCGATGTTTCTCTCTCATCGATGTTTCTAACTCTCTAACCCTCTCCCTTCCTCTCTGTAAAAAAATCAATAAAATATATTTTAAAAAATTAATGGAAAAATATCCTCAGGTGAGGATTAACCAAAAGAAAGAGCCACTTCTTTTAGCCCCACCCCTGACCCACTCACTGCACAGTCCCGTGTGAAGGCAGGGAAATTGGAAGATGAAGCCCCCGTCCTCGCACGGTGTCTCTGGTGTGTGGGGGAGAGTGTGTCAGGCCACACAGGACACAGGCCAGGGAGAAAAACAGGCAGAGAGGGGACACGCATCCCAGGCCCCGGGTGCTGCGCTCCTGTTCCGTGCGGGTGGTCAAGGAAGCACTCAATAGGCAGGTGGCACCTTAGGAAGGACGAAAAGAAGCAAGGAAGCAGCCACAGGCCCCCCCCCCAGGGGTAGCACTAATCAGCTGCCTCCTGCATGCCCCCCACTGGGGATGGAGCCCGAAACCTGGGCCTGTGCCCTGACCAGGAATTGAATCATGACCTCCTGGTTGCTAGGTTGATTTTCAACCACTGAGCCACGGCAGCCGGGCAAGACTCGGGATTTTTCACTCTAGGAAAGGATGTCCTGCGGGTGAATATGCAGCAAAAAGGAGGAAGAGGTGAGTCCTGCAGGTTGTATTCCTTTTAGAAAGCACATCCATCCATTTCTGATCTGGACCGTGTGTGTTTTAAGTATGCCCGTGGAGTGGATGGGGGAGCAGGAAGGACCCTTCGTTTGTCCTGTGTCGCATTCTTTTAAAGCTTTCCCCTCCCCTGGGCTCCCCTAAGTGACAGGCTCCTTGGGGCCTTGCTTGTGGAATAGGAGGCAGTGAGACTCCAGGATGGGGAGGCCCCTGCTGCTGCCTGGGACCTGTCCAAAGAGATGAAGCACCAGCACTGCCTCTCCCCCTCTCACTAAACTGGACTGGGCCTCAGTTGCCTAATCTGTGAAATGGGGGTGTAACACAGATGCTGGCCCCCTGCAGAGCAGTGGGGGCACTCAGAGGGAGTAGGGAATGAGAAAGGACTTTGCCACATATAAATTGAATTATATTTCTGTAATTATATGTAACTAGAGGCCCAGTGCACAAAAATTTGTGCACTGGGTGGGGGGGGGGCTCAGCCCAGCCTGTGCCCTCTCGCAGTCTGGGACCCCTTGGGGGATGTCCACCTGCTGATGTAGGCCCACTCCCCGGGTGATCGGGGCTAAGATGGCAGTAAGACATCCCTCTGGCAGCCCAGGAGCCCTCGGGGGATGTCCACTTGCCAGTGGGGAGCAGGCCTAAGCGCTGCTGAGGAGGCGGGAGAGGCTCCCACCACCACCACTCTACTGGCAGCCATCAGCCTGGCTTGTGGCTGAGCAGAGCTCCCCCTGTGGGAACACACTGACCACCAGGGGCAGCTCCTGCATTGAGCATCTGCCCCCTGGTGGTCAGTGTGTGTCATAGTGATCAGTCATTCCCAGTGGTTCTGCTGTTAGGGTCAAGTTGCATATTACCCTTTTATTATATAGGATTATATTTATAGGATTTTTAAAACAGAAAAAGAAAAAAAACTAAACAATGAGAGAACTAAACAAATAGTCTTAGTAATCTATGGTAATTATAAATACATAAATATATATAAACGTGTACATTTTTATAATGCAATTTTAAAATTCATGTAAAAGAATAAAAATTACTTACAGTTTTACCCAGAAAAAACTAAAGTTAACTTTTTGCTGTATTTTCTTCCAGAAATTTTCTGCTTTGAAGAGAAGTATAAATATTTACTAAGTATTTATGTTATTAATGTACATGTATAATATGATGTTACATGATATATTACAGCCATGTCCTATAACATAAAATAGGCCTAGCTAAGTCATGTTATAGACTTAGCTAATAAAGAAGGAATATGCTAATTGACCCTCATACCATCACAAAGATGGCAGAGCCCACAGCCAATAAGCAGGGAATAAGCTAATTGACTGCCACGTCCTCAAAGATGGCGGTGCCCACAGCCATAAGATGGCTCACAGGGGAGGGTAGATGTGGGTGATCAGGCCAGCAGGGGAGGGCAGTTAGAGGAGACCAGGCCAGCAGGGGAGGGCAGTTGGGGGCCGCCAAGCCTGTAGGGGAGTAGTTAGGCATCGATCAGTCTGGTAGGGGAGTGCCTAGGGGTAATCAGGCTGACAGGCAGAAGCAGTTAGGGACAATCAGGCAGGCAGGCAGGCGAGTAGTTGGGAGCCAGCAGCCCCAGATTGTGAGAGAGATGTCCAACTTCTGGTTTAGGCCTGATCCCACAGGACCTAAATGGGCAGTCAGACATCTCCCAAGAGGTCCCAGATTGCAGAGGGTACAGGGTGGGCTGAAGCACATACCCCTCCCCCCCAGTGCACAAATTTCATCACCGGGCCTCTAGTGTAATATAGTTATAAATGATGTTATATAGTTATAGAAATACACTTATCTGTATACATGTAGATACAATGCAGATTTGCATCATAAAACAAGGACCAATTTATTTTTAAAAAAATAGGTAGATCATATATATTATTAAAAGAAATCAGCAGTAGCCTGACCAGTGTTGCTCAGTGTTTGAGCATCAGCCTATGAACCAGGAGGTCATGGTTCCATTCCCAGTCAGGGCACATACCCAGGATGTGGGCTCAATCTCCAGTGTGGGGCATGCAGAAGGCAGCCGATCAATGATTCTCTCTCATCATTGATGTTTCTATGTCTCTCTCCCTCTCCCTTCCTCTCTGAAATCCATATATATATAAATGACCCATGGCCAAACTCAGGCCATTAGGCAGAAGGGAGCTATGGATGATTACAGAGCCAATTTAGGGTTGCACTGTGTTCTAGGAAACTAGTCTCACACCTTCGCGGAGCCCAGCCCACCCTGGGGTTTGCTGGCAGGACTCTTCAGAGACCTGCTATGCGAAAGTCTTGCCTCATGTTGCAGACGTTTTGGGTTCATTTCACGTGCTTCCGTTCTGCTTGGCAGAAATGGAGCAATCCACAGTCAGACAGGGAGGGAGAAACGAAGAAGAATGAAGAGAAAAGTAATTGCAGGATTCGCACGAAGGAGGTGCCTTTGACTGATAGAATGGGATCCTCCCCTGAGCTGGTGCGAGGAGAGATAACCTCATGCACCTCAGAGGGGACACAGGATAAGCCTCCCTCACATCTCGCTGGCTGATATGCCTGGGCCAAGAGACACTGGATGGGATCCTGACTCACCCTTGAGTCTCCTGGGAATACCTACCACTTGAGCCAGCATCCTAGCAGGTGGGGGCACCTCCCAGCCAATCAGGAGCCAGCAGGATGCTGCCCCTCTGGGCACTGGGCACGGGTCTCCTTCCCAATGCAGACAAGCTCTCCTGAGAAGGGCACAGAATGGAAGAGAGCACTCTTGCTGACAGTTTGAGGAATATTCTGAAACTGTAGAAAACATGTGTGTTCCCAGACTACTCTGCACCTTGAGCCCCACGAGAGAGAGGATTTATAGTTTTCAACAGATTCTCTACGGCCTGTGCTCTCCCACATATTAAGAATGTCCATAGACACTATCCCTTTCGCTGGTCAAGAAGGTCCCACCTCCTCCCACACACACTGCCCCCTGTCTTTTAAGACTGAGGCCAAGTGTGTCTGTCCATAAAACCTTCCCTGACAACCCTTCCCTCCTCCTCTGAGCCTTCCTGGGACCTGGGTCCAGGACACTGCCTGACACATCTCACATGCTCAGCGAACATTTCCCTGAGTGAATGAATGGAGTCCTGTTTCCACAAAGATGTCATTTGGATGGAGCCACCCCAAGCCTACCTGTCCTCATCCTAAGACAGAATAGAGGGAGGGAGGTGGTCCTTGGTCCGCAGCCTCCTAGAACATGGGTAGAGGGTCCAAAGGCCCATCCTTGGGTGAGGCACCCTCCTTGGACCGCTTGCATCTGGTGTGATGGACCTTGGATGCATATCAGGGGAGTGGCAGGGCAAGCCTGCCGTTTACAAGTCAAACTCCCACATTCGATCATAAATTAGACTTAGATTATTGAGGAGGTGCAGGAAGTGTCATCTGGATGAGTTACCCTGGTATTAACTGTATCCTGTCCTAGCAAAACACCATTTCCCATCATCCTGAGTGTTTAAGTGGTCACATGCAGAGGCCACTGGTCCTGTGTATCACCATCAATAGATGTGTGTCCATTGCTCTTTCTTTTCTGTGCTGGCTTGTATTGGTGGCTGCAATTCCTCACCCCTCCCTTCTTCCCTGACCTCATCCAGGGGGGGATAGGCTTCTCAACCCTGTGACTTCGGTCTTGAATATCAGATTTGCTTTAGTCCGTACTCTGTGGCAGAAATGGCAGCATGTCCGTTCTGAGCCCAGGGCCCCAGAGGCCTCACATGTGTCTGCCTGTCCTTTCACTCTTTGTCCACTATAAGGAGGACAGGAGAAGGGCTGTCCCAGCCAACAGATGCATGAGCAGTAAATACTTACTGTTATAAACCATGAGTTCTCATCGTTGCTTTGTTACTCGGCGTTATTGTGGCAACAACTAACAGATACATCTCTTTTAATTAAAAAATGACTTGTTTTGAGTCTCCAACAAATCGCCATAGGCTTAGAGTCTTAACACAATACAAATTGCCTACTCACCATTTCCATGAGTCAAGTGTCTGGATACAATGAGCTGGCGGCACCTTCTCTCAGAGTCTCACCAACTTGGAGCTGCTCTCTCAGACTCCTCAGTCTCAGCGTCCTCTGCCAAGACCATGGTGTTGGCGACACTCAGTCCATTGTGTTCATGCAGTTTCAACCAAATCCTTGTCGCATGCTCTTGCCCACAGCACCTATCACGAGGTGGCACCAGACAAGCAGGAGCAGCTCTGTGTTTGCAGGCTCGCCTGAGCAGGTCAGCCCACGCAGGATACTCTCCCTCTTGACCTAACTCAAAGGCAATTCATTGGGAACCTCAGTCACAGCTATAAAACCCCTTCACGTTGTCACGTGACCTACCCACAGGAGGGGCGTTCATCATCATCACAGGCTCTGGCTCATCCAAGAAGAGGGCTCTGTGAGGGGTGCTCCAGGGGCCCCTTAGACGCCTCAACACATAGAGCGACGCAGGTGTTGCTTTTTGAGAATTTTGTTGGTGGCCCAAGGGTACTTCCCTTTTCAAATGTAAATAATTGTTTTAGAATTTTTCCTCTACCCCCATCCATGGAGAGTTTGACAGGAATTCAACCACATGAATGTCTAGGCACAAGGAAAACTCAGCTGCCCACCTCCCCACCGAGCACCACGCCTCAGATTGCAATAGATCTTAGCGGGAGTTTAGAGGAAAGGCCGGCAGGTGGGGATAGCCTGGAGCACGTGAAAAGCGGGTCTCTGTAAATGTGTTCCTGGAGCGCAAGGAGCCACGTCACCAGGGCCCTGCACTGGAGTGCCATGGCTGGGCCGGTACTAGCCTGCAGGCGTGTCCACCATGACTGGCCACGCGGAAAGTGAGTAGGTACATGACATAACTGGTTTCAGGGTCAGAGAGATGAAAGTTCCAATCCTGGGTTCACAACAGTCAAGTTATGGCCAATTGTACTACACACACATGCACACAGGCATACACACACACACACACACCCCGCACACATGTGCACAACACACAGGCACGCTCACACAAATGCACACATGTGCACGGCACACTCACACAAATTCACACATGTGCACAACACACACATGGGCACACACATGTGCACACTCAAATGGATACTTGCACAAATGCACACAAGTGCACATGTGCACACACCTGCACACATACGTACACGGTGGGTTCCTATCATTTCTAAAGTGATTCCTTTCCTTGGGTCTGAGTCCTGGCTTCACCACCATTGACCTTGGGAAGGTCACTTAGCCTCTCTGCACTCCAGTTGGCTTGTCTACATGGCAAGGGTAACAATAACAATACCACCAAGACGAACACCAGCTCCATGGGGCTGTGAGGGTTAAATGGAATAATACAGAAGGACTGGCACAGTGCTCGGCTGTCAGACACCTGACCAACAGCCGAAGTCTGATTCCTATCACTCTTTCCTTCCTTCCATCTTTGGTTGACCATATCGTCACACTGAGGTGGACACACCGGGAGAATGAACGCTGGCACAGTTCCCCCTTCAGGGAGATGCAGCCAGTGGGCGAGACAGAGGAAAGTGCTTCAATGCAGCGCTTTCCATTCTAGTTTCCCCCAAAGAGGAAAAGAGCTAGAAGCTTGGAAAGAGGCACAGGAGGTAAATGGACAGGGATGGAAATGGGGGGTGGACGGTGAATACAGAGAGTCCTGGGAATGAGGAGTGCGCATCAGTTCTGTACTTGCACCTCACAGGATGCCGGTCCTGTCCCTTGCTGCCCTTTCTCATGAAGGACAGCCAGTGGGAAGTGTGCCATGGGCCCTGGGAGCACACGAGGTGGGTCATCGCGGACCCGTGAGGTCAGTGAGGGAGGCGTTCCTCTGGAAGTGGGGGATCTGGGTCCCACAGCCCACCGATCGACCCCTGTTTCTGGAACCCCTGTGTGTAGAACCATAGCACGCAAACTCAGACCTTCCGTGCAGGTTCAGTTCCGATGCAAACGGCTGTCCGAGTGGCAAATGCGAGAGAAAGCCCAGGTGACAGCAGGGACATCCATCCCTCCGGCACCCCAGCTGTGCTCTGAGCCACGGCAAAGGGGGTTTGGGGAGTGAGCCATCACCCCTGGCATGAGTGATGGGCGACCGTCCTCCATACATTTTCCCTGCGAGCTGGATGGCAAATCCAATTAGTTATCTCTGAGGACAAACCGTAAATATTACCAGGACATAAAATATTGTGGGCATTTGGAAAGAAAATACAGACATCTAAATATTGATGTTTTTTCAACGGAGCCTTAGAGTGGGGATTGTAGGGCAGGAGGTAGCTGAAGACAGAACGCACTCAGCTCTCCAGCTGCAGAGGTGAGCAGCCCAGGGCCTAGCTGGTTCAGCTTGTGGTTTTGTTTGTTTGTCCACCCATTCGTCCCTGAGATCAGCAAGCTCAGAGGCCGGAAGGCAGACACATGAGATGCAGTGGCTGCAGTGGAGGACGGCGCATTCTACTGTGAGAAGCGGACAAGTAAACAGGCCCTTTCATTTGTGTGATGCTTAAAAAGACAGGTAAGCCCAGGGCTTTGGGCAGGACCAGGCCTGGGCCTCCAATGCAGTCAGAGCTATCCAGGAGGTCTTCCCGGAAGAGGCTGCATCTAGAATGAGTCTTGAAGGCTGAGCTCATTTGTGTCTGTATCCCTGGCATCTAGCGTGGGCACGTGACAAGTGTGCTCCACACATGAGTTTGTATGAAAAAAGGTTCGTGTGGGATCCTTACGTAACTGCTGTATCTGTGAGGATTGTAAACCCAAGCACCTTCAGGGGCCAAACTGGTATTTTCGATTAGTCCAGAGACCAGATGTGAAGCAGCAGAGGGCGGGGACGATGGTGATCTGCAGGGCACATGCTCCATGGGACAGGGTCCAAGGCTCCCGTGCACAGAGGTGAGCTCAGGGAGGCCAAGGCTCTCAGTGTGGTCCTTAAAGACTAGACATCCACAGTTACCTTGTGAAATCTTCCAGTTTCTATATGTCAGCAACTGATTCAAACTTTTAAATGCCGCCTGGGGGCTCAACAATACGCATCAGGGTCATCTGTGGCCCAGGGCTGCCCATCGCCGACATGGCTGTGTGAAGGCGGAAGAACCACCACAGACGTCTTGTCACACGATTCCATTTGGTCTCCCACTGAAGCTGAGGGCAGAGATGGGACGGTGAGGTGCTGGGGGCGCTAATAAGCATGTCCCTGTCCTTCCACCTCATCCTCACCAAAAACAGTGCCTGGATAGTGACCGTATGAGCCAGACAGACGTGGAGCCCAGGGAGCCAGGCTGGTGGGTGGCAGCATGGAGAACGTGGACGCGGCTCACGTCGGGGCAATGAGGGAGCAGTGGGGTTGAGGTCAAAGAGAGGGGTGTGGATCGGCCCTGAGCCTTGCACTCCAGGCCAGGGAACAGGACCTTTATTCTGAAACGAATGCCCAAGATCTCAGGTTAGTTTCTCAGCTGTACTGTGACTCAGTTTCTCCAGCCGTGGAATGGGCACCCTCGGAGGCCCTACTCTCTGGGGGCCGCTGTGAGAATTCCGGGGGCCGATCCACTGAGAATGGGGCCCGAGGCGCACTGGGCGCTCTGCCCTGCATGTTGACTGTCACTGTTATGTCACTGTTGTGTCTGCACTGGCCTACCTCTGCCCCAGAGCAGACCTAGGACAGACCAGCTGGACCCTGGACACACAAGGCCACCAGGAGTGACGGCGCTGAGGCTGCCGGGAGTGTCACCTTGCGGAGGCGCCGGGGTCTTCGTGAGGGTTGCCTCCTCCCCTCAGTGCTCTCCAGGAGCAGCTGGTAGGGACAGACTGCTCTGTCTTCAGTGGTTCTGTTGCCGGGACAACAGCCTGGAGGCCTGTGGGGGCGGGGGGGAGGTGCCACCCCGTCCTGCTCCGGGCACACAGGGACATTTTAATGTGGGAACCGGAATTCAGGGATCACAGGCGTCTGTGGGTCCCAACGGCTCAGGCGTAAGTGAAATAGATGCCTATGGAGTTGTGCAGGCAGCTCAGTAGTCATGGCAGCAGCAGGTACCACTCACCCGCCCACCCACCGTGTCCAGGGCCCTGAAAAACAGCACCCGTGCCAGGCCAACCCCCACTAAGAGGCAGCGTGAGGTTCCCACTGCCCAGAGGAAGAGACTGCGGTGCCTAAAGGTCAGCGAGCTGCCTGCAGCCCCATGGCAGGGGGTGGTGGAAGGAACTCAGGCTGCTCCGTAGGTCCTCTCTCTGCAGCCTGAGGGCCAGGCCCCAGCGCCACCCTGACCTGGCCCTGCCTACCAAGGGTGGAGTGTGGGGCTTGGATCCCGTGAAGGAGCAGGCCGGTGGGGAGCGAAGGATCGAGGGGAGACCACCAAGGGGCACGTGGCGGCCCCTCCCCGCCTGCGGAGGCTGCTTTCACTGCCTCCCCTCCCCCCACCCGCCCCCATACATACCTCAGCCCAGAGCCAGAGGAAGGAAGGAGAAGTTTCTGACTTTCTGTAACCTTTCCTTGGAGTTCAGGTGATTTCTCTAATGCATTTGTCTGCTTTAAAATTGTCTCCTTGGCCTCTCAAGGGAAACCAATATAATACCCCGTCACATTTCTCACAGGAGGAAAAGGAACACTTACTCTTAATAGGTGGCAATTTTGCCAGATGTTATTGACATAGTAAGTGCGAAATCTCCGTGCGAGTCAGTGCCGAGCGCGGCAGATGAGAGAACAATGAGGCACGGTGCAAAATGAAGTTTCCGAAGCCGCGGCGACAATGGCAGGGGCGGCGTGACAGTACCTCTTCGCCGCACCACCAAGAGCAAGTTCACTAATTGCTCCCGCCCGCACAAACTCCACAGCACATTCCCCCAGACAAGGGGAGGTTTCACGAGGGTTATGTCTCCCCTCCCTGCTTGTCAGCATTTCTTGGAGAGAGAGAGAGTGAAAGAGAGAGAGAGTGAAAAAGAGAGAGAGAGAGGAGAGAGGAGGCTGGGTCATTGGTGTTTTCCCTCTTTCCCTTCTGATGGGCCAACTTTGAAAGCCGGGCTGAGACCATTGACCGGTCATGGTCACCTGGACACCGTTTGGCAAACAGCAGAGCCTTGTCCCGTGTGAGCATCGCCAGGTCGGGCCCCACCCCCCCAGGGGCTCCTGTGAAGCAGGGATCCTGCCCCCCTCCCTGCCCCTGAGGATGGAGTTGGAGATGAGGAAACCGAGGCTGAGCGACAGACAGGCCTGCCCTGGTCTCAGGGGCAGGCCCTCGGTCCCTCAGAGTGGCCCCCTCTTCTCTTTCTTTCTAACATCCATGGGCTGAAAGTTGTCTTTGAGGCAGTGACGATCCCTGACCACGTGCCCAGCACAGACAGCAGAGGCGCACAGAATGATTCTGCTCGGGAGGGTGCGGGCAGAGGGTCACCCGCCGCTCACAGGCTCCCTTCTCCATTGGTCTCTGTTCTGCGGGGTCCTTTTGTGCACTCCACCCACGACCCAAATTGGAGTGTGTGAGTGGGTGTGAATGTGCACACACTCGTACACAAACACGTGAACACACACACATGTGTAGGCAAGCACATGCGCACACACCCAGACATACCTGAGAGAAAAGAGCTCGAGGCATTGAACAGATTTCCAGAGACATTTATGATTCTCCCCAAATTTAAAAACACAAATCCTCACCACATGCTGATGCTGACTCACACGCTCCCCCGGCAGGTGCGCCAGCTCCCCGAGACCCGGCTCACTGACAGCCATGTCCCGGAGCATACAGTCAGCACCAACTTACTGCTCTAAGGGACCTTGTAATTTTGAGGTCATTGTGATTTTCATGCAGCTGTAAACACGTGGCAGCGGAGTCTGAGCCCCTCCCCAGCTTTCTCCCCACCACGTGCACTCCTGCAGGCTCAGCCCGCAGGGGGCGCAGTCAGACACGGAGCTGCACCGTCCCCCCGCACCTGTGTGTGCCCATGTGCACACACGACCTTATCTGTGTGTGCCCATGTGCACACACGACCTTATCTGTGTGTGCCCATGTGCACACACGACCTATGTCTAAATGACATGCTCCCCCAAGGAGTGAGTGCCTGTGCAAAACGCCCTGCTCTCGGGGAGACCCCGATGAGAGGAGGAGTGACCCCTGTTCTGAGCGCAGAGGGTCTAGGCGCCCTCACCCAGGTGAGCGGGCGCAGTGGGTGCAGAGCCGGTACAGCTGCGGGGCAGCTTCAAGGCCCAGCCCAGGGCGGCTGCGTGGACAGGGGGGCAGTAGAGGCAGCCAGAGCCCATGCAGTGCAGCAGAGAGACCTCGACCCGCGCCTTACAGGTGAGGGCGCTGCCCCATGTGCTGCTGGGAGGCAAGCAGTGTGAGGTGCCCACAGAGATGGTGCGAGAAGAGGGGCCTGCATCTGTGGAGCCCGTGGCTCTACAGGTGGCTTTGCTGTGATTCTAGGGACGCCACTCCCTGTCACAGCCAGAACAGAAATGCACATGATACACGCAAGTGCATCCCCAACCTCCTTGGGGAGATCCTCCAGTGGGCACCCCTGGGCCCCATTTCTCAGCAGGCCACTAGCCTTGTGTTTCCCTAAACCACCCCAGCCCTGGCAACGCTCAGTCCACAACAGAACTCCTCAGAGCTGGCTGGGACAGAGGTCATCAGTCTTACCCTTTTATCTCACGGGGCAGGGGGAGGAAGGGTGGGGACACTGCAGCCATGGAATAAACAGGAGCCCTGCACCCCCAGGGGTAGCCCCAGAACAAATGGGACATCCAGAGATAGCGCAGTGGCTCAGGCCACGGACATGGCCATGTGCTGTGTCGGTGACCCCCCAGAGCCTCAGTTGTGCCATCTGGGCCAGAGGCTGACGAACCACATTTCTAAAAAGCCCGGGAGTCTCTGTGGCCATAAGGCCCCCACAACCGGACTTGGTGTTGCCACTGGAAAGCAGCCATAGCAGTGTGTACACCACCGTGCGTGGCCGCCCTCCACCGCGGCGTGACTGACAGAGTGGGTAGCTGCGGGCGTCAGCCCAGGAGCCATGGGTGGCGATCTCTGCGCCTTAATCACTCAACTACCAGTCCCTCTTGGAGCTGTGGTGGGGAAAAGAAAGGGTGCAGGTGGGATTCTCTAGAAGAATGCCTGATTCATAATTGGTGCCCAAGAGACGTTGGAGATTGTGTCTTTTCAACATGATGCTCAGTATTCAAACACACGATATGGGTCTCATCTAGAGTGAAGCGTGCCTGAATGATGGCCACGCATCTTTCTCTAAGCAGAGACCTGGTACAGGGACCGGGCAGTCACAGCTTTAGACAGATCTTCTGTTTGCATGTCCAAGGGGCTCTTGACCCAGCAAAGGAGGAAGCACAGCAAGTGCTGTGTGCGATGTAACAAGAGACGCAAAGACAGCTCCGCCTCCCAGGAGCAAACTCACCCAGGTGGGAAGCTGCCCCGCACACCCCATGAATCAACTCAGGCAGCAGCCCAGACCCATCGGGGCTCAGCGGGGCACAAAGAGAACGCCCTAAAGATGTGATGGCTTAGCTCAGATCGTCACCATGGGTCAGAAGTGTTCAGACAGAGCTGATGACAAAGAGCAGAGGAAGCCGCATGTGCAAAGGGCCTGAGATGTGACGTCAGCACATGGGAGACACAGGGAAGGGCAAAGGGGCCTGGGACATAATGTACAGTGACCTCTCCCCACCACCACCCCCCGCACCCCTTTCACCACACACTCCAGTTGGGTGCTAACCCCAAAGATGGATATCTGGAAGGCAGGGAAGGCTTCTTGGAGGAGGTGACCTGGGTGTTGAAAAATGAATCAGAGTTTGTTAGGAGGTAAAGAGAGGAAAAAGCATTTCAGAAGAGAAGCAGAGGCTCCAAACCAGAGACGCCCAGAAGAGTATGGGGTACTATAAAATGTCAAGTGCAGGAAAAGTTTGAATTATTTGTAAGAAGTGTGTTTGGAGACAAACTCCCAGACAGGAGAGCACCTTCTCTCCCTGTGCAGAACCCAAGGGGATCCACCGCTCGTGGACCTGCAGGCACCACCCTCAGAGGGTGGGCCCAGCCTTGTTACTTCATGATTCCCCATGGCCTTGGGTTCAGCAGGACAAAGACGGGCTGTCATTCGTGTCCCTGGTCCTGTGACTTCCACTGTGCTTGGTCATAAGCTAACGGGGAGGTAGTAACTGTCCGTTGAGTGAATAAATACATGGACAGACACATTCACAGACTCTACCCTGGAATTTCACTGTAAATGCCCGGGTGTAAACAATCCTCCTCTGGCACCTGGCCACTGTGGCTCAGTGGATTGGAGCCTTCCAACCGAAGGGTCTCTTATATTCCCAGTCAAGGGCATGTACCTGGGTTGTGATTCAGATGTACCTCTCTTACATGGATTTCTCTCTCTCTCTCTCTCTCCCCCCCACCCTTCCTTCCTTCCTCTCCCTTCCTTCCACCTCTCTGAAAAAGCAATGGAAAAGTATCTTTGGGAGAGGATTAAAGGGAAGAAAGGTGGAGAGCTCAATTCCTGGTCCAATAGCTAGGTTGCATGGTCCATTCCCGGACAAGGCATGTACCGGAGACAATTGATAGATGTTTCCATCTCATCTCTCTCCCTCTCTCTCTCTCTCTCAAATCAATCAATAAATAAAAATAAAAGCACTTCCGCAGTCTTAAAACTGTGCAAGGGAAGAGTTCGTAATAACTTGGGCCAGATGGGTGTGACGCAATGTTTACATGAAGACATCGCATGCGTGGTTTCACGTGTGTGGAGCAGCTTAGTAAGCAGGTCCCTGCACAGAAAACCAGGCTGAAACCCACCACCGCACAGTGGGGCTCCAAGGGAACGCGTCTTCCTTCTTCTCTCTGTTTCCCAATGTGTTGTGAACTTTCAACTTTGAGTCTCTGTAATTTTTTAAACTAAGACAAAATAAATACGTTTTTGCATAAAAATTCTTGTAACCAGGGCTTTCTAAGGTTAATAAAACTAAAATAATAGAATGTAGGAACGTCTGCAAAGGTCACCTAACCTAATCCTATAAGTTTACAAATAAGGAAAGAGAGGCCCAGGAGGGGAAGGTGTTTGCATGGCCTGATCCACTTAGCTAGGACATGGCGACCACACAGCGACTGCCTAGCAACCACATAACCAGGTAGAAGCAGAAATTGTCTGAGATGCAAAGTCTCCAGACTCAGTGGGACTTTCTCCACCAAAGAATGGTGTAGTGGAGAACCTGAGAATTCTTACTTTTTCACCCTACATCCCCAGGTTGCTAAATCTTCTTTAAAATCCCCATGGAGATGATTCCCTCACGGTTGGGATGCCTCGACGCAGCCAGCAGCCCATTTCCCATCTACTTTGCCACTTACAATCCACCCAACAGTTGCACTTTCCCTGCTGAGGTTCCCTCAGAGCTCAACCTCCCCTCCCAGCACAGCGCTCCGGGTCCCCCGCATTGCTCAGACTTTAGCTGCACAGTCAAGGCTGGGGCTCAGGCCCCTGCTGTCCAGGGAAGATGAGCAGAGGCTAGATTGGGGGAGTGTCCCAGGTCTGGGCCCCCTGCAAAATAGAAGGGAGGCCAGCCCGATCAGGGGGTTAGGGGGTGAGGGTGGACGCACGCCCAGGCACTTGGCTGAGAAAGACAGGGAGCGAGGAAGAGGCTCCAAATAGAAAGAGAGACAGAGATGAGTCAGAGAATGAAAGGGAGTGGCAGAGGGCAGGCGATGCCCACACAGTGGCAAATCCCCAGACTTCTCAGGTGGAAAATGTCAGCCTAATATGGGGAGCCACCTCCCCAGTCCCCAAAATTAAAGTTGCCGGGGTAACTGGCAGTATGAACGTGCATTCTGCATTGTAAGGAGTTGGATTGGGGAAGACAATGAGGATCATGCTGGCTCCACCCTGAGCTGCACGTGGGCTCCAAATGCAGGACCCACGGCTGGTGACTGCGTAACGTTCCTGAACTTCATTTCTTAGTCTCTAAAGTAGAACAAAGGCACAGAATCAAAGCATCTCCCTGTAGCAGCACAGAGGAGGCGAGGAGACAGGGCACCTGGGCTCTGAACTCAGAAACCTGGGTTCAGATCCTGACTCCCTCTCTGTGTGAACGTGTGCAAGGGGCCTTATCCCTTCCACCTCAGTGTTCTCGTCTATAAAATGGGAATGACAATGGCACCAATCTCACAGAGCCACGGAGAAAACGAATGGAGTAACAAAGGCCCCGGAGTGATGCTTAGCAAGTGGCAAAAGCTATCTCAGTGTCTATTTCACTATTATTATTCTCATGGCTGTACTTACCAAGGTAAAAGTGTAAGGGAATCTCTTATGTTTGGAAGTGGGTAGAACGAATCCAGGAAATAAAGCCTCCATATTCACATGTAAATTTCATTCTAATTTAATGGCTTCTTTGAACTGTTTCTATGCCAAGGCTGACCAGCAGACCCTGAGGAGGGATGAATGAGTACTCTGACTCACATTTCTGTGAAAGAGAGGCTAAGGGGCTTGTTGGCTTTAAGAGCAAATAGCCCTGTTCACCTGCCACCTTGGGCTTTTATTGTCACAACAGCTTGAACTAAAATTAACCTCTAGATACACTCAGCAGGGCAAGCGTCCTTGAGAACACACATGCTTCTACAAGGCCAGGTCTTAAAAGACTAAACATAGAGATTCTAGCAGAATACCTGGGGGCTCGGACTTGCTCGGAGAAGTCAAGGCAGGGGCTGCCACCTTCAGCAGGGACCCCTCAGAGGTCCCCGACCTTTCGGAGAATCCTCCTCACAGACATTCCAGCCAAGACCGTGCTCCCTCACGTTTCTAGAGATGCACGCTCAGAAAGGAGGGAATCAGCCAGCCGACCTGTGGGCCTGAAACATCAGATCCTGCCACGTAACTCGTCCTCAGGCCAACCCCCAGGGGCTAGGTCCTCGGCCAGAGTGACACATGCTGTGCCCCCAGAACAGCCATTCAGGCTCCTTTCCCAAACGTGAGTTTCTTGAACTGGGCACCGACCTATAATAATGATGATGACGATAATAGTGAGACTGACAACGACAATTAGAAACACACACAGCTGCTTAATGTTTGGAGATTCCTGCCTATAAAGCAGTATTTGTATTCCCTTTGGCATCTCCTTTCTGGCTTTTCCAGCGTGTGGTGATACTGTGTGGCCTACCCTGGACTCCCAGCCTGTCTCTTGACTCCACCCCAAATGCCCTGTCTTTGATGCTGGCTTACGCCTCCTTGGTCCCCACACCTTTCTCTCTTTTTTAAAAATATATTTTATTGATTCTTTACAGAGAGGAAGGGAGAGGCATTGAGAGTTAGAAACATTGATGAAAGAGAAACATCGATCAGCTGCCTCCTTCACACCTCTTACTGAGGATGTGCCCACAACCAAGGTACATGCCCTTGACCGGAATTGAACCTGGGACCCTTGAGTCTGCAGGCTGATGCTCTATGTCTTGAGCCAAACCGGTCAGGGCCCCACACCTTCCTTGCTTCCCTGGACCAGCCTCACTCATTCCTTGTCTGGGATATTCACTAAACTGCGGGGAAGGGACAGGGTCTTATTCATCTCTCTGCCCACCCCCCCAACCTGGCACAGCACATGTCAAGCAGATGAGTGGATGGTGCTCAGATGGATAACTGAGTGAAGAAATGGTGGTCAAGAATCAATGGCACTCCAGAGCCTGGAGAAGATGACTCACATTGCTAATGGATTTAAGAAAACATCAGTCAGAGGCCAACACAAGAGGCCAATGGCTAGGTGGGCCGAGAGAATGGAGATGCCCAGTGTTTGACGATAGGTGGTTGGCGTTTTGATCTAGTAGTTCTGGGAACCCGGCAGCGCTTCCTCTCTGCGGGTGCAGTGGGGATCCTGAAAGGAGCCAGGCCACATAGCATAATGGTTGAGTGTTTACCTGAGAACCAGGAGGCCATGGTTCAATTCCCAGACAGGGCACAGACCCAGGTTGTGGGCTCCATCCCCAGTGTGATGCATGCGGGAGGCAGCCAATTGATGATTCTCTCTCATCATTGATGCTTCTCTTTCTCTCTCTCTCTTCTCTGAAATAAATTTTATATATATACACACACACACACACACACACACACACTCTACTCTAATAAAAGAGTAATATGCAAATTAACCATCACTACGAGACACCTAAGCCATGCCCACAAGCCAAGTCACGCCCACTGGCCAATCAGAGTGGCTGTATGCAAATTAACCCAGCCAAGATGAAGGCTGGCAGCCACGAAGCTAAAACAAACAGGAGGCTTCCATTGCAACTGCCTGCCTAGGCTGGCTGGGCCTCTGCTCATAGCAACAATGTTTCAATTATAGAAATCACGGAGCTGAAGCAAACAGGAGGCTTCCTTGCCTGCCTAGGCCTCTGCTCAAGGTAACAAAGTTTCAATTACAGAAGATAAATAAACCCCAGAAACCTGATTCCAGCCAGCCTCACTGGGACCTTGGGTCAATGGGAGCTGTGGACAGCCTGAAAACTGCCCTCAGCCCCTCACCCAGGCTGGCCAGGTATCCCAGTAGGGACCCGAACCCTGAAGGGGGTGTGAGCAGCCTGAAAATGGCCCTCAGCCCCTCACCCAGGCTGGCCAGGCATGCCAACAGGTGGACATTCCCTGAGGGGTCCCAGACTGCGAGAGAACACAAGCCAGGCTGAGGGACCCGCCACCCAAGTACACAAATGTTTGTGCACCAGGCCTCTAGTGTGTGTGTGTGTGTGTGTGTGTGTGTGTGTGTGTGTGTGTGTATAATTTTTTAAAGAAATAAGTTTTGTTCAAAACTATAACAAAGGAATTTGGAAACTCAAGATGTCAAAAAAATCATGCCTAAAATCCACCATGAATCCAAGTTTCCGTGGGTTGTCCAGTAGTGACCTTGTTGCTTAGCTACAGCCTTGGATATGAACATTAGACCATGTACACACTTTGGGTAGCATACATATATCCCCAGTGGATGTACAGAGCTGTGTATTTCATGGAGTCAAAACCCCACTGCTATGTTAATTATAATATTTGTGCATAATTTTCCATGAGATCTACATGCTTCCCAAATTGCCCATTTATAACCCTTAATGCAAATGCCACTTTTAAAATCAATTCTTTCCTCTGTTAATTTAAAGACTCCAACATATGTCAAGACAATACAGGCAATTTCTACCAAACAGCGGTTGGCAGGAGCCAAGATTTATGCTCTGTTTACATCATATTGAGAGACAACAATACCAGAAAGAAAAGAGAGAGAACGACAAATCCATGGGAAGTTAATGAATCATTTTGTCATCAAACAATACTCAGTAACGTGGGGTCAGGACAAAACTGCGACTTGAGATGTGTGTGTCCCCAGTGAGTCCAGCAGGGCACAGTGTTGTAGGTAGAGCGCAGGAGGTTTATCTCGGTGCAGTGGCTGATGCAATGCTGTGAGCTCACTCCAGCAGTTCAGATCTTTCTGGCAAACCAGGAAGATGGCAACACCTGCCTGAGCCCCTCCCAGAGCCATGTACACAGTACCCCAAACTTTCATTGGCTCCCAGAGATGATGTTCCATGATTGGCCACCTCCACTATAAATACTCTGTACTTCCTCAATAAAATTAGACCTGCGTCACAGAACCTGGTCTCCGGAGTCGTGCATGCAAGCGTCCTAGCGCTAGGGGCTCCACCGTCCTCACCCCTGGGGAATCCCCTGCTTCACAGTGTGGTCGCGAGAGTCACTGCCCAGATTCTCCTAGGCCCCTCGCCATGGTGTCACTCATCCAATGACCTCTCCTACAACCGCATGGGGCACCCTCTGTGTCAGGGTTGTCAGGGTCATTGCCGGGCGACTGAGAGTCTTAGGAGAATGGCGAGGCTGTGCATGAGCAGACACAGAGCCCAGCACAGTACACAGGACAACCGGGTTCTAGCGGAGGTGCCATCATGCTTGCAAAGCCACGGCCTAGACAACCCATACAGGCCCCTGCTTGGAGTCTGGTGAGCCCTTCTGAGAACTACTCCATTCGTCTAAGGTTAAATATGCATGAAAGTGAAAAGACTCAAGTCACTGGGGCCTACATAGAGCTTTTCCCTCTCTCACGTATGGGCACTGCTCAGTGGTGAGACTCCACGGAAGAGGACCTGGGCTCTTTCTGAGGTTGCTTCTCCCTGCGTGTCTCCATTGCCAAGACCACCACCCTGTTCTAGGACCTGAAAAGGGAGGGGTGTTTCCCCAGAATTTTCATAAGCCACTTGGCTTACATCTCATTGGCCCGAATCTTATCATGTGGCTGCCCATAGCTGCGGAGGATTATGGGAAACAATGGTCCTTATTCCAGATGCCCTTGTGCTAGCCAGGATTCTGTAACGATGGAAAGCAGGCACAGATGTTGGGGGGCAATGACAGTGGCCACAGTTCTCTCTTACCTTCATCATGGAATTCTGGGCCAAGTGTTCCCCATTCTGAACCTTCTGTGGCTCACCCATAAAATAACAAGTCAAACTAGATGGTTTCAAGGGACCTGCCCATTGCCCAATCAATACCAGCTGGAAACATGCCTGGAATAATAATTTTAAAAAAGTATCTCTTTTAACATATGAAGTAGCACAGGAAACAAACACCACTTGTCGCTTGTTAAGAACACAGACCTCCCATCCATGCGGGTGCCTATTAGTTCTCGTACATTTGAGTCAAATGTCCCTGACCCCACAGTCCTGGCAGCATTTTCACTGTACATTCCCCGGCGCATTCATTTTCCATACCGACTCATCACCCGGTGTGACAGCGGCATTTTCTTGCCTTTCCGTGACTTCCTTGAATTTCTAAATTATTCCCATCAAAAGTTGGCATTGCCTTTTCCCGGCGAAGCCCAGCCGCACCTGAGAATACCATAATCAGCGGGTTTCAGGGGACATGAAAGTCGAATCACTGCCTCCCGCCCCCCATCCGGCTGCAAGGAGACAGGCCTTATCAGCACTTCGGGTTTTAACGTTCAGCCTCGTTGGGTTAAGCCAGCTTGTGCAAGGCGCAGATTGACTGATTGGGTCCTGATTTGGCTCATAATTGTCAATGGCAATGACTTCTGCAATGTTCGCTACATTTAAAGAGAGAGGAGGAAGAAAAAAAAAAAGCTTGCAGGTAATTTGTTGCAAGACACTCGACAGAGATGCGGTCCCATCCCATAAGAATCCTAGTTAAACCTAATCCAGGATGACCTCATGGAGGTTTTTTATTTATAGCCAATGCAGACGTTAAAAAAGTGCAGCCGCTAATTATTCGTAGGTTCTTTTTCTGCGGAAGCAAACTACCAGTTGAACAAACGTACTTTAAGACACTTAGCGCCGAGGCATTCTTTATAAAGTGACTAGCTAAAGAGTCCCTTGGGCTGCCTTTTAACTGCTTTCAAAGCTCTAATAGCACTTTTTCCACCAAAGACACACCCCTTGAATCCTCTGAGAGATACAATAGCATAATTGTTCTTTTAGGTTTCAAGGCCCTGACATATCTGTCAGGGAAAGAATAGTGAATAATAACACCAGAACTATTTTATGCAAATTCCTCCTGGAGGTTTCTCGAGTTCCCTGAGATGGATCTTGCCCCCTTGTTGACACTGGCTTTGTCGCAGTAGCTTTGCAGAAGAAAGTGGTTCGAGTTTGCCTTTTGTTAAATAATTCTCATGCGGGAGGGGGGGGAGGGGGGGAACTTTAGATAAAGTTAAAAAACAAATACGAAAACAATGAGATGGAAACATCAATTTGGAGATGGAGGAAAAGGAAAAACAGTATTCACGAAATGATCTGTGCCCCCCTGCAGCTAATCACTCTGCCGATGGAATTCTGCTCTCCCGTAAACCACAAGGGGAGGGCGTGGAAGGGATGGTTGCGAAGAAGATGCAATACATGCCAATGCCCACCTTACAGCACCCAGCCCCGAGGCCACAGGGCCATGTCCCCAAAGGCCTGACTTCTGACTCCCATGTCCTGCAGATGGAAGATGCTTACAGCGACCAGGGCTTCAGAGCAGATCCATAAACATGGTGAATGCAACAAGCAACCCTGGGAAGTAGATCACAAGATCCTTTTTTTAAAAAGACACTTGCAAGTGTGTCAACCCCTCCAGCCCTCCAGCAACTCAGAAAATCCCTGTCAGGCTACCAAAACATAAACCACAAATAAGGTCTATCTCTTCTGAAACAGAACCAGCAAAAGTCATCTGTGCAGAGAGGGGTCAAAATTAGTAGCAACAGGGCTGTGAAGGGAAAGAGGTCATCCCAACCTATCCATCCATTCATCCGCTCACTCATTCATTCATTCACTCATTTACTCATCTACTCATTCATTCATTCACTCATTTACTCATCTACTCATTCATTCACTCATTTACTCATCTACTCATTCATTCACTCATTTACTCATCTACTCATTCATTCATTCACTCATTTACTCATCTACTCAATCATTCATTCATTCATTTACTCATCTACTCATTCATTCATTCATTCACTCAGTCATTCATTCAGTCCGTCAGTCTTTACTGGTCACCGTCCCAGTGCTAGATCCAACCTTGCTCTGTGAATTTAGGCATACAGTGGTCATATTCCCTGCCTTCTAGGACTTAAAATCTAGTGAGAAAGGGAGAGGAATCAATAAATAGAGGAGTGATAACAGAAGAAATTGAATATCAAAAATGTCTTTGCATATAATAGGTTTTTAATTTCCTTTGAGCGAGAGGATGCCAGGCTCCCTCAGGTTTCTGTTCTGCTCTGGGGTCCAGAGCACCATCGGCTTCTGCAAAGACTCCAGGCTGCAGGGCAGGGAGGTTCAGGGAGGAGCACCGCCCTGCAGAGCAACCCCTTCTGGATGGTCCAGGGCACCTCACCCTCCCGACTGGCTGTTGGCCTGAACTAGACTTGGCTACTCAAAAAGAGAAGAAATTCCTCAAGGTTCTCAACCCAGATCTGTCACTCACTGCTTGTGTGACTTCGGCAAGCCACACCCTTTGTCAGGGCCTCAGTTTCCTATCTGCCCCACTGAGCTCTTTTGAGAAGCAAAGAAACTGTGCATTCGAAAAGGCTGTACATCATCTTTGCCTTGTCAGCTCAGGCAGCCATGATGAAGTGTCTTAGGTGGAGTAGGGGGAAGAAAGGGTTATGGGGGAGGGCACACACACTTGAACAAGAAGTATTGATTTTTACACAGTTCAAGAGGCTGCAAGTCCAAGATCAGGGTGTCAGCAGGCAGCAAGGTCAGGTTCGGTGAGAGCTGTCTTCCTGGCTTGCAGGTAGCTGCTGTCATCTTGCTGTGTCCTCACATGGCAGACGGAGAGAGGGACAGTAAGCTCTCTGGTTCTCCTCTTATAAGGGACAAATCCCTGGTCAGGACCCTTCCTTTATACCTTACCTAATCCTAATAACCTCCCAGAGGCCCTGTCTCCAAATACCATCCCGCTGGAGGTTAGGGCTTCCGCTTGTGAACAGGGCTACAGAATTCAGGTCCTAATGGTCTTCATCACGCCAGCTTGGTGTCTGTGAGCAGGACAGTGAGCACAGAGGCGGAGAGTGTGCAGACAGGCGAGGTGCTGGGAGACTCACTCCTGGAAGGAGTAAAGGCACTAATGACACCGTAAGTGAAACTGATGATAATGGTATATGACAAGTATTCTACGCCAGATGCTGGACATATTATTGTGTTTGGTCTTCTCAAAACACCCATAAGGTTCTGCCCATTTTACAGGTGAGAAAACTGAGGCTCAGAAGGTGACCTGCCCAAGTCACACTGCTAGGAGATGCCCGGGCTGGGACTGAAACTAGGTCAGCCCCTATAGGAACAGGGGGCCTAAGTCCTCAACACTGGCATAGCTCTCTATGATGAAGAAAGATCATGAACAGGTTTGTGCTGCTCAAAATACATCCTCAATGCTTTGTCCTTCCTCCCAATGGAGGGTCTGGAGGCCCTGTTCTTGCAGGACCTTGGATTGTGGAATAAGGATCTTCGAGGGGTAATGAAGGCAAGGACTTTGAAACAAGAACGCGCCATATTAGGATGGGCCCACAGCCAAGGATGAGCAACCTTAGGAGACAGAGAAGATGAGGAGGTGTGGTCCCTCAGGGCAGGCTGTGTGAGTCACACAGCCCCAGCAAAGGAACCCCTGGGGCACCGGGAGCTAGGAGTGGCCAGGAAGGAGTCTCCTCCTAGAGCCTTTGGGGGAGCTGGCCCTGCCCACACCTGGATATTCCAATGGTCTGGCCTTAACCACTCACCTGCAGCCAACAGTAGACCACAGGCATGATCCTGTGTGACAGCCATGCTCCCCGGGGCCCTGGTCTCGCCGGTGTCATCTCCGCCCGTCGCCCATCTCAGACTCTCTGCTCCAGGGGTCCCCGTGAGTGAAGAACGCTGCTCTGTCCAGAGTGCTTCCTCCTGTTATGCCCTCTGTTCTCTCTACCCGCCCAGAATTCCTTCCAGCACTTTCCTGCCAGAGGTCCTCTCTGCGTCTGTGACCATTCATTCCCGGCTGATGTGCTCTCAAGAGCTTTGGCCGAAGCCTAGGGGTGGACTCAGCTCCCTGACCTTGGGCCTCAGGTGCCCCACAGCCCGCCCCCTTCCACAGCCTCACCCGGCACCAATGCTGCTGCTTGCAGGTCTGCGAGCTCCATTGGATGCCCAGTGGCTGGAAGGCAGGGACCACGCCCGTCCTCAGCATCTGGCACTCAGGGGGCACCTGCCAGCCCTCAGGTGTTAAAACCACAAGCGCCGCTCAGCTGGTGGCCCCCGAGGTCAGTGCTCCCCTTGACACACACACACACACACACACATACACACTGCGAGGCTGTCCCTCCATTTCCACAAGCGCGAGAAAGATTACACATGTAGCCAAGCGCTCTGCCAGCTGTGTACCTGGGCCGGGCACCGTCGCTGGTAGTCTCTGGTGGGTTGGAGTTTCGATTTCTTCCTTTCTCAGAGGTAGCTGGACTTTTCTAAGGGAGAGAGTGTGCATTTCCAAATCAGCGGCTCCCAATGGGGCTCCCCAACCTCCTTTGCCTAACCTGCCTGTGTACCCCCAGACCTCTGTGCCTGGGGGCCCTTCCTCTCCTCCGGACTTAGAAGCTGCAAAGAGACACCTCCTTCTCAAAACACACCTCTCCACAAAGCCACCCACTGAGCCAGGCTCATTATCTGAAGACACCTCCACGGCCGGAGGGGCTGCTCTCCGGAGCTGCTCACCGCTTTGTCTAAACAGCGCGGGCCTAATTGGTTTAGATCAGAGTTGTACTGTTTCGAGTTAAAGGGTGTGATTAATGTGAGCTGAGGATGGCTGGACGGGCGCAGACTAATTCACTCGCATACACAAACCTATTATCGAGCTGGGGAACCTGCCCCGGCGAGCAAGTGTTTTTCTCAAGAGAAAACACAGAAACCTGAGGAGGCTGTGGAGACCCCGGAGCAAGCGGGGTGCTGTAGACAGCCGCCCTGGCCCCTGGACGTCCCCCCGCGGGCCACTGCCGTCCCAGGGGGAACGTGAGCACCGAGTGCAGTGCGGCGCGACGGAGCCCAGCGGGGTGGAGAGCTGGCCAGGGGAGGTCCGTGTGGACGACGCAAAAGGCAAGTGGAATAACATGTGCAGGGTCCCCAGATCGGTCCTGCAGGCACGAAGACGGGGAGGGCCCAGGGGTCCCCGAGGTCTCCGATGTGGACGCGGAGCCACGGCATGCGCACAGGCTGTGTCTCCAGCTCCTGGCCTATTTTCTCTCCCAAACTGTGAGCAGATGCAGGTTAAATTAGGATTAATGGGGCGCTTGGTGGTGCACCGAGTCTGAGCCGCACACAGGAATAGCTGCATAACACATCGCTCAGCCTTCCGAAGAGGTGAAGGATGGTATTCTTAAAGCTGCAGCATGTTCGTCTGCAGTCTGAGTGCTGCCAACGGGAGTGATCAGTCCACTCAGAACCAGCAAAGCTGGTCTACAGAGTCGGCAGCGGGGGTCTAGGCCCGGTGAGAGCCCAGCAGCCCTTCAAACATAACCGTCCACTCATTTCTCTTTTATTTAATAATTTTTTAAAAATACGTTTTTATTGATTTCAGAGAGGGAGGGAGAAAGAGAGAGAGATAGAAACAACAATGATGAGAGAGAATTATTGATCAGCCACCTCCTGCACGCCCCCTGCTGGGGACCGAGCTCACACCCCAGGCATGTGCCCTTTAGGGTGACACACTATCCAATTCTGCCTTAACGCATTTTTTGCAGGAAACGAGTAAAATCAGATCCACCAGGGAGACTGTCAATGGACATGAGGAAACATACATTGGAACCTCTAGTTGGAACCGGCAAAAATAAAAATGTTTTACGTCGTTGTCGTGTGTGTGCCGCTCATAAACTACGCAGTGAAACGCGGTACATGTGCAAGTTTTGTAATGTCCCCCTGCACAAAGGAAAGTGTTTCGAACGCTACCACACAGTGGCGGGAAAATGCCCGCTTACATTAAGTAAAAGATGTTTTTATTGATTTTTAGAGATACAGAGAAAGGGGGGGCAGAGAGAGAGACAGAGAGACAGAGAGAGAGGTATCCGCTGCCTCCTGCACACCCCCTACTGGGAATTGGGCCTGCAACCCAGGCCTGTGCCCTGACCCGAATCAAACCGGCAACCTTTTGGTGCACGAGACCCACACAATGGAGCCGCACCGGTCAGCACACAAACATCAGATTCTCAACAGAACTGGCCGGGCTGCCCTCCCTCACTGCAGCCAGGGTCCTGGTCCCGCACATTCGGGTTGGATTCTTTGTACATTACTCATTTCCTGGAAAGGATCAGAGAGGCCTGGACTGCGTGGTTATAAAAATTATTGTCATGTCTTTGCCATGCATAGGAAATGAGCTCCCCAGACTGATAAAAGGTGGAAAAGCTATTATTCTTTATTCTTCAGTTTACTGCAACCCTGAAGTAATAGGCTTCTATTAACGTTTATTGATTGCTCCCACTGTTAACCAGCGAGTTGGTATATAAAAATAAAACCGAGAAATCTGCCGCTTCTCCCCCGCCTTTCCCCCAGCAGGCGTCCCCGGAGCTGGATTTCAAAGGCCCCAAGTTGGCTGTACTGCGAGGGATCACCGGGGTCTGGGGAGGTTTTTGTTCAATTGGTTCATTTTGTTTGTTGCTTGTTTTTGAATTTCCCAGCATTAGAATTTTGAGAAAGATTCAGCATAATTTTTTTTCTCTCTCTTCTTTTATTTTATATATATTTTTATTGACTTTTTACAGAGAGGAAGAAGGAGAGATAGAGAGTTAGAAACATCGATGGGAGAGAAACATCGACCAGCTGCCTCCTGCACACCTCCTACTGGGGATGTGTCCACAACCAAGGTACAAGCCCTTGACCGGAATCGAACCCGGGACCTTTCAGTCTGCAGGCTGATGCTCTATCCACTGAGCCAAACCGGTCAGGGCTCTCTCTTCTTATTCAAAGAAAAACACAAGAGGTCTGGTCTGAACGAACGTCCCAGGATTAGAACTTCCGTTGGTGGCATGGATGCACCCATTCATGTCGGTAATAATTCTTAACCACCTACTATGTGCTGGGCCAGTTCTAAGCG